>OLMO02000231.1:23701126-23727099 GCA_900291935.2 Cassiopea xamachana
CACATTCCAAGAGTCCTTCTATCGCCCCCCCCCCTATTACACATATGCAAATCAAACTGTATAAATAGGCCTTTAGTTAAAAGGTTTTGTAATCTCTTGATGCAATTCTGGAATTAAATTTATAGCCAGTGAGGTTCTGTTTTATTCAGTTTTTTTATAAGAACTATCCTCATACTGAAGATTAATTAAATTAGTTAAAAGACTGTGATTGCCATCTTCAACATCAGCTAAAGGCTTGGTCTAGCAGTGATATAATATATTGACGAAGTGGAGCAGTAGAAAGAGTCTTATATTCACCTCTTGTGAACTAAAATATCTCGAAAGCTTTTTAGAAAAGCTGTTTGTGCTCAGAAGAAATAGGTCATCTAAAGAATTTGGTCATCTAAAACAGTATTTTCACGAAATTTAAGAATTGTATGGGGGAAAGGCTACGCTCCTCCGTGCTCCCCCTCTCGTGCTCCTCCATTTCTACACCTCTGTGTATAAGGTGGACAGGAATGAACAGGGTTACCAATGGATATAGGGAAATATTTCGATAGCAAATTATCAGGCACGCCGGAGAGGGGAGCAGAGGGGAGCAAGCGCCCCTCCTGCCTTTAGCTTAAGGGAGCAGGGTGAGCAAAGTTGCCCTTTTTGAAATGCAACAGAATCTTTTTTAGACATGGATATGATGCAAGGGAGATCAAATGAGAGAGACCTATTTGCATATAAGCCCTGTTAAAGGATGCAGCGAAAAATGTCTCAAAAAGGTACCTTGGATCCCAAAGAGGTGCCTATGCTAGGGGGTGTCCCAAAGATGTATCCATGCAAATTGGCACCCTTTTGCTCCCGTTGGCCCCCCTTGCCCCACTATCGTTCCTGCTTGGCAGCAAATTATTGTATACTGTAGATATAGCAAATTAGTACTCTATTTGTAGGTGCATTGCAAGCAAGTAACCGTAAAGGGCACTAGGGGGAATGCCCCAAAATGAAAAACCTGGCATGATTTTACTTATATTATTGAGCTGGAGACTAGATACTTGTCCCCAGGGTGATGCTGTAGACAGGCTTTTCCTATCCAGGATAATGCCTCCAGCTTCGAGCTAAGTACATTGGAGCCAAGAAAGCTATCTTTGTGGAATATAAGTTACTGGGTAAAACAATTTTGATTGGTATAGGACATGCCTATTGTTCAGCACTCTTTGAACCTTCGAGAAGAGTCTTTCTATTTCCATAATACTTTGCTTCATAGGACAATGTTTCCCAAAGGAGGCGGGGTATCGAATTGGAAAGACAGGCTACAAGTACGTTCAATTGCAGATGCACTGGACCAATGACCTGAAAGAAACAAACCTATATGACTCTTCTGGGTTGACGATTTACTACACACCAAAGTTGCGTCAATATGATATGGGTACCATAGTAACTGGGCAACTGCTTCTGGAGTTACCACCAAAAAAAAGCGCGGTAGATAACTTTAAATACTTTAAGTAACTCAATGAAATATCAGGCACATCCATCAACCTTGCAAGCCTATAAATATATATGTACGTGAGTGTGTTTGTGAGTTTGCATATATATATATATATATATATATATATATATATATATATATATATATATATATATATACATACATACATACATACATACATACATACATACATACATACATACATACATACACATATCGAAACTAAATGATTACAATCCACAAGCAAAATATATGTCGAAACGTAAGAAGATATTCACAAAACAACACTCGTTTTTATGCGACTAGTTTCGTCTGATCGCGCAGACTCTTCAGACTTAACTGATTATTTTACACTCGCAACCTTATATTTATACATTTTTTTCTTTTGTAAGGCGTAAAATTCTAGTTTTATATATATATATATATATATATATATATATATATATTATATTTTTATACATACATATTATATTTATATATATCCATATACTCATATGTATAATTTAACTTGGTTTGAAAGATCACAATGTTCAATTTGAGTCGTTTTCACCACTGGTCAGTGCATCTTCCTATATACAGTGATTTTATCGTGAGCACTGTTTATGAAGTATCTTTTACTGTCGAAAGACAGTTAGGTATGTTACAGGAACATATTTTTCCATCCGCATTTTAGAACAAATTATTTTTCACTTAGATCACAGCTGAAGGTGTCTGCAAGCCGTCTTGCACGAATGCAATTTTCCAACGAAATGGAAGAGTGAATATTTCAGCTGCCTCGCTTCACGCACATTTTTTGGGTAAATCGCTGTCTCTTGCACAATATCGTAATGGGAAATTTGTGAGGTACCTTGCAAAAGATGATGTTTTCAGCTATAATAATCCCATGTCAACAATTTTTAATCCTGCGGTTGAGCTGTATCCTGGCGATGAGCTTAGGACGACATGTAAGTATGATACGACAAAGCGCACAACGACGACGTACTACGGCGATGGAACTTACGATGAAATGTGTTTTGGCTTTGTGGATTATTACCCGAAAGTCAAATTGGATCAGCTCTGTATCAACTATGACAGGTAGCTATCTTCAGTTTCCAAAGGCCAGTTTCCACTTAAATGAATTACCGAATCGGCCCGAGTTGGCGCATGCGCAGTAGGTTCAAATGTGGATTCCCCATCAGTTACCCTCGACCAAATCGGCTTATTGAGAAGTTCAAATGGTTTGAACTGTTATATCATTCGATAATCTCCTACTACGCATACGCCAACTCGGGCCACCTCGGCCGAATCGGTGCATTCGTTTAAGTGGAAACCGGCCGTAAGAAATGAATTTTGTAGAAAATCCAACACCCCCTTTCTATCAAAACCCCACCCCAACTAAAGATTTCAGAGGTTTAATGGGGTAATTTGATAAATGCAGTAGTTTTGTGAAAACAAATCAATATTTAAACCATCAAAATAGAACCATAGGAATTAGAATTAAAACTTAGAAAATAGAAAGAAGCTCAAGTTCACACTTACGGAGACGCTATGCTTGAAAAGTAAGTAGGTTAATCTAAAATCTGTTAGTAAATTCACGATGAAAGTGTATACTTTTGTTCCCACACAATTGCAAATAAATAATAGTAGGTTTAATGAACTAAATTTATTTATAAACATGCTCTCAACAAAAATATGTTAACAGAAATTTGTGGAAAATATATTAAGGTCACTTCATTGTGAATGTGCTTACGATAAATCTACTTCACTTTTTGGCATTAACTATTTGCAATTATTTGAGTGTCTATACTATTTATTGAAGTTTATTGGTGTTGGATAATACTGGTGGTGGATGACGATGGTATGTAATAGTGATAGTAGTCAGGCCCTGAAGCAAGAGGCGGTCGATCGACCATCTACCACCACCATTATCGAATATGTTGGAATCAACTAATTCACAGATTTCTCAACTGCAGTTTTATAATTTCAGATACTCTTTCTGTGACCTGTACTATTTTCAAAATGCGAGTTTATATGATCAAAACTTCGGAACTTGCAACTTTACCGAATACGACAGCCACCAGTATCCGGCGAAAATTCTTCGCGTATGCGGACAAGATCCGAAATCATGCTCTAAAGATTGCAAAAAAATAGTTGACGAGATGTCAAATCACCGGTGCAGGAAAGGGTTTGAGAAGAAAGCTCAAGATGGTTTGTTGTGGACCGCTTCCAACAAGACCGCCCTTGCCGTGTGGAAAGCTGTAAGCCTTTGTGAGAAGAAAACTGGAGTGGGGGGCTCGGGCACAGTCATACATCCTGCTGGCCTCTTCCTAATCATTCTTGGCCTCCTTTCTTTCTTCATTCCAGGGGCATTTTAGATAGAGACACATTTTCATCTTATAGCTCCTATGTTCTGCACTACTGTACTTTCAGTTTGCTGACAAGCCTTTGCTATAATCAACCATACTTTGATATGCACTTTATTGCTTCAAAAAAGGCTATTTTTTTAAGAATTAATTTTGATGAAAACGTAATGTAATGCAGTCTGCTCTAGCACTATCTTGCATCATTGGCAAGTATGAATTAACATAGAAAACTTTAATTGTTGTCTATTAAGTAGATATGTTGATTAATTTTGATCTTCATTGATTCATTGATTGATCGATGATTGATTTGCTTGCTGAGTATTCATGTTTATATTTGATCACGTTGTTCTTTTGCATTTTCAACAACTATTTTATTGTAGAAAAGGAGGATGTCAGCTACAAATATACTGATTATATTTACCAATAAGCCGCATACAGGGGTGCTATGCAGGCAATCTCAGGAGGCTAAGCTCCCTTGCTAAAATTGAGAGAGTATTTTGGGGACTCAGCCCCCTTCAGTAAGTAGGCTGGATGAACTCAGAACATGCCCTTGACTTGATAGTTTATACAAGAAAGTGATTATTATGAGCGTTACTTGAGCAGATAACGAACTTTGCTTGCAGCTACTTTTGGTTTCACCTTTTTTTGACGTCGAATATATGCAACAGGGGCAGGACATATCACTCTCACGAATGCAAAATGGGCGTTGTCAAGGGAGCGACCCGTATGCATTTTCTACAGCACAATATAGGACAGCACCCCTAGTCATGTACATAAACATGCATACAGATACACAACTTGTGGGGTACTGTCAATGAAGGGTGTAAAAACTTGCCTCTTGATTATAAAGCAAGAAAGCTATTTCAAGTATTTTGCATTTTCTCAAGAGGAACTCAAAGCCTGCCAGTATGAAGTGCAAAGTTTTTTACCCACAGGCACAAGGTGAAAAGGCAGGGGTCAGTATTTCAATACCCATCAATTATATCTAATGCAAAATTAAGCTAAAGACATAAGGAACACAGTGAGCACGGCAAACAAGAGACGATTCTTTCTTTATCATCAAAATGGCATTTATATATCACAAATGACTAACTCAAAGATTCAAGGGAAGCAGAAAACTTTCCTCTGAATTTTTGCTTCCAGTATGTATCTTGTATTGTTGTCCTGATTTGATTATAAGTTTCTTCAAAATAACCTCATTCCTTCAATGGAGAGTACATCTTCGTATAATATCTTCGCATAATATCCTGACATAGTTTTGCTCCGTCCTTTTGCAGTTTACTTTCCTCTCTTGTTTTGGGATTTTTCATCAGCTACATAAAGAAGAGCCCATGAGCACGTAAACTGAAAGCTTCAATAAATTTTGAATCCTCTTCTCGTTTTTACTCACAGGAAAGTAGAGAGGTTTGGAAACGCATCCTTTTTACTCACTACAAGCTTCTGGTGCTGATAAGAAATATATCCTTTGAGGTATCCCTAAAAACACGAAAGAGAAGCACCTTCTAAATATCACAATTATTGCAACATAATTACATAGAAGGCTAAAACTCAAATGTGATCGGCCAGCCACCCATTCCTACGCAGTGTCTGAGAAAATATATTTTGAGGAGAAGAACTAGCTTGATTTTGTTGGCATAACTTACAAGGTGAATGAGGTGTGCTAGAATACAATGAACTTCATCTGTGTCCACATCTGTTGCCTAGGAGCAGAACATCAATTTTAAAAAAAACATTTTGTGATATAGAACTCCAAGTAGCTGCTACTAAATCAACGATGCCTAATGTAAGAGAACTAAATCGCAAGAATATTTAACGTACATCATAAAAGACTAATCTCGCTGCATAAAACCTTCTGTTTACCGAGGAATTCAACTACAGGGTATCACAAGAACTTATAACACAGTTTTAATCAGTTAGGGAACCTCAGATTGAACAGCACCAGTCATAACAGAATGCGAAAATATCATTAGACCGCCCCCAAGACGTAAAAAACTGCTGAATATGTAACCACAAATACAAAGCACCGACTGTTCTGTAAGGTAAAAGTCGTCTGCCTACAATCTTGCAGTATATAGCAAGTTTTTGAACAAATAAGAATCTCAGAAATGCATTTCAAAAGATGCCTAAAAAGGAGGTCCGTTGTTTTAAATCGTTCTAATCTCCGCTATAGCATTCTTGAAATAATAAAACCCAAAGTAACAAGATATAGCAGAGTAAAGGCTTTTCTATCTGTCTCTCATCTTCCTTCACCCTTTCAGCATCGTGACAGTCATCGATAGGCCTAAAATATGACCGCACCTTAAAGCAATTTTCCATGTATAGTATTCTTGAAAATGCATCTTCTATAAAGTTGTAAATGTGATAAATCGAAACCCAGCATTTAATGACCAGATGTTTCTGCACAGAACATTTTCCCTATGCATCAGACAGCCACATACTAGAAACGCATACAGTGATGTAATTGACGTAAGTTGGAGTAGGCGCATAACTCCAAAGGACTCAAAAGCGCGTGTGTCGTTTACAAATTTTTAATTGGACCCCATCCATTATAGAGGCAGAGTCTGTTTACTGAGATATATATTAAAATGTGTGGGAAATAAAAGAGATACATACTCCCATATAATGAAGCGAAACTTGAAAGGCATCAATCGGGAGTTGATGAGTGTTTAACAGAAGACATCTACAAATGAAAATCGAAATAATCATAACTCAGTTTAGTGCAAATGGACTATAGTTAGGTAAATAGAAAACTAACAAGAAATTCCTTTAACTGTGTCCGGTATGTTGACCCTGCTAGGTGGTAGTTAGAATCAGAAGCTAAAAACAATAGGACTGCAGGGCCATTAGGTTCAAAATCTGCCTAAGTTTCCTACTTGTGTTGAAATATTAAGTCGTAATTCTTTTTTTAGTAGGTAATATCAGGGAAAGGCCTTTGGGCCTATAACAAAAACCTGACAAAGTAAAAACTAAGAAAAAGGAGAAACGTTAAGTACATAAGGAGAAAAGATCAAGTTTTTTTTGTTAGATTTGAAAGAAGGTAAGTTGCAGGATTCAGGGAAAGTAGTGAAGGCAATGAGTTCCACAGTTGAGAAGTTGTTGGAATGAAAGATGATTTGTGAGCTAGAGTTCGTGGGTTAGGTAGTGTAACTTGGAAAGGGTACGATTTTTTAAACAAAGATGGATCCAGAAAGCCGATACAATAATAAAATAAAGACTTATGCGTATTTATAGAGCAGGAGAAAAACATCAGCTGATGATTGTTAAGAAAATTTCTTGCATGAGTGTGTGACAAAGAACGAAATTGAAATAGAAATGAAATCTCATAAAGTGCAATAAAATATTACAGCATCGTCACCAACGAATTCTGATTTACGCTACGGAAGGGAATTGCTTTTTATGAAATGGAAAAATTACAAAAGGAAGCAAATCTAGAAAATCAAAACAGACAAATTACAAAAACATGAACAGAAGAAAAAATGGCAGAATAACAAAATGTCAAAGCCCCAAACATTTGCAGAGTTTAGTAATAATCACAATGACTTACGTCTTTTTAAAAAGGTTTCTATACGTGATAATTTTAAGCTTCTCAAGGATTAGGTAGATACCAGCACGAATAAAAAATGTCTGAAACAAGAAAGTAGGGCATAAATGCATATGTAAATGAATATGGTAAAATAAAGTTTATTAATTGGTAGATTGATTAAATGATTGATTGATAGAATAATTGATTGATTGATTTATTGATTGACTAATTGATTGACTGATTGATACTCAACTAACTCCCAATATCAAAAGAGATACACAGAGTGTTTCTACGATTATTGTGCATAGTTGACACGATTGTCATAAAATACGGTTAGCAGGGTGCTTTAACTCCAGCAAAAGTTCTTCACCTTCCTACGAAGGGCGAGGATGTTCTGAAGGGGGGTCTTCCCCTGACATCCCCTAGCCCTCCCCTAGCGCCACCCCCGCAACCAACGTTCTTCGAAAGTATCCAGCACATGCTTATAATTTGTCATCCATTGTCTCCCTTTCACTCATGATCCCTAGATTGGAACGTAATATTTCAATCTATTCCATAGACAGATGATGTATATTTAGGTATCTGCTCTTCCTTTTATCAATAACCACCCAGGTCAGAATAAGTGCCCAACTAAACATGTTTCCTTTTAAATAAGCGCCCAGCGCCGCATAATCGATAATTTACGGTATCAATGAAGTAATGAAACTAGCGCAGATAAGCGAATAACATAACTCAGTATCATGGATTATAATTATACAATAGGATACAATATGCAATATACTTTTATGTAGTAATATAATTATTGAAGTACTCAATTGAACATGATGAATTCAACTTTGTCACGAAATCTATAGCGTCAAGCTAATTGATGGAAAACTTATTTCGAAGATAGAATTACACAGACCTAATTAAGCAACTTACAAAATTACAAAAAATGATGGATTTTTGACCATCTGCTTCAATTTGACTTGGAAAGGAATGGAAAGGTTTTTAACGTCTTTCCAATTAGTAGCTTGGAACTGTTGAAGGCAGAAAGCTATTGGAAAGGTACAAGAATAAATGTCTTTCTTCAATTAAACAACAATTTAATGCCTCTATGAGTGATAGATTATTGTTCTAGGTAATGAAAAGAATCTAGCAATTTAGCTTCACCTGGTGTTGCTCCAAAGCTTGATTAAGCAATAAAAGATTCCCGACGCTGAAGAGGAAATCATTTGAATAATAAATGTAGATAAAAGAGCGAGATTACTGTTTTTTTAAAGTCGAACTACCAACTGCACACGAAATGAGGAATAACATTGACAAGCAGTCAAAACAAAAAACCATAAAACTGAGAGATAATGAAATGCTTGATTCATAATCAAAAACGAGTGGGCGTAGTGTATAAGAGAAAAGTTGGGCATTTTCATCTTTATCAAGGAATTATCTGTGATCACATGGGCGTTTAGAAAAAATACTGTTGTCTTCAGAGGGGTGGTCTGTCATATCTGTCCTTCGTTCTTCAAAGGGAATAGTCCTGCTAGAAAGAAATGGCTATGCTTTAGGAAGGTGTGACCAGCCTTAAAAGAGATGTTTGACCCTTTTAAGAAGTAGCTGAAGGATAGCTAATAACGTAAAATTGACGAAAATTGGCTAAGATGGCCACAATTCATCTGCTGATGTAGCATTTAAGCTCACAGAAAAGGAAACTGTCCAGAACTGTTCCTATTACTATCAATACCATATTTATGGAAAATGGAACATGCCAAGACAAAAAAGTAGCTCATGAATAAGTGATTCTGACTTCTCAGTACAAATTCAAATTCTCTATAGCACGAATGTCCTTCCTCCAGTTTCCACAGCTACTAGATTACTCTATAGACTCACCAAACAGCTTTCGCAACATCTATAAACTGATCTAGGCCGTACTTGACTAAGAGCTTTTTGCTTGGCATTCTTCCCTATAAAATTTGTATACATGACAATATTAAACATCGAAGACAAGAGTGAATTTTGAAACGCAATAATATGATGCTGTGTGCAACTGTATAAACGTTAAAGGAATAATCCCCGAAATAGTTGTTTTAAGCACAAGAAAATTTGCTACATACCAGCTGCATTTTGACAGGAAGCAAATAGATCAAAATAAGTCTAAGAAAAAGGAGGTAAGATGAAATAAAATGTAAGAAAAAGTTATCATAAAATGTATGAAAACAATGAAATTTACGAAAAATTCAGCGAAATATCGATCTATTCTGTGGTATGGTAGAAGATAGAACAATTGAGAAATTAAAAGAAGAAAAAGTTAAACCATTTCAGGCTTGGCTATTCTTTAGTAGAATCAAAGTAAATCCGATTCTGCTAAAGAATTAAAGAATGAAAGTACTTTGGGTTGACTGAGGATTTATTCCTAAGCTCATCTTGCCAAATACCCTCACCTCTCCATGATTTCAAAATCTG
Source organism: Cassiopea xamachana (assembly GCA_900291935.2). Lineage (NCBI taxonomy): Eukaryota > Metazoa > Cnidaria > Scyphozoa > Rhizostomeae > Cassiopeidae > Cassiopea > Cassiopea xamachana. Next base: position 23,710,884 of record OLMO02000231.1, read on the forward strand.
AGATTTGGGAAATTAGACTCGTAAATTCTTAGATGCTAAAGCAAAATCTAATAAACAACTAGAGAGCAAAATCTAATAAACAACTAGAGAGCAAAATCTAATAAACAACTAGAGAGCAAAATCTAATAAACAACTAGAGAGCAAAATCTAATAAACAACTAGTGTTTGCTAAGAAATTTTATTAATATCACGCAAAACTCAATTTCATATTGAAAAAAGAAATTAAGGTGAAAAAAATTTGGAAAACCTAGAACTACCTTTTGTTGTTTTTCGACCGACAATGACAATGCTCGAAAGCAAACGACAAATATTCATTAGCTGGAATGATGAAGAGAGAAGAAAACATTTGCATTAAAATTCCACGAAAATTATGAAGGACGAGAAAACACCATCTGTCTAAAAGACTACAAAAAAAGAGGAAGGAGAAAACGATATTTGAGCAAAATGGCACGAAAAAAGAAGAAAGCGAGGGCCATATTTTAACAGCCTTTGAAAGCAGATTCCCATTTTGATACTACCACACAGTAGACACTAAACACCAAAGTAAAGAATTTTATACCAAGCTTATAATCACTGTCAAACAAGGCCTTTTTGCCAACGAAGAACCTGGATGGTGATAAGAACAACACTTTATCAATACTTTTGCTGGCAAATTTATTTGGCAAGCAATGTGGGCTCTCTTACTTCAAAGATATCTTTATTTCTGGTAGGGCTATTATCACGAAAAGTCAACCAGGAGTGTAAAAACATCTCACTAGTTGGGGCCATAAAATAGGTGAAATCAGCAGAGGCTGAGTATTGATGACAATACAATATTTTGGAAATTAGCAATACAACTAGTGAATGTTCTTTGATATTTACAATTTTTTGTTTGATCGAGATTGTATTCAAAATTGCACCCCCCATGCATTTTGTCACGTACATGACGAGACATTTTACCAAATTTTTCGAGAAAGTGAAGAAATAAACTACATTATTCAAGTTGCATTGAAACTTCATCTATTAGCATTGCTAAATAGTCAATCAGTTATGATTCCTTCTTAGGAATTCAGAGGAATCTCAAGAAACAAAATACTACTGGGATGATGTGATTTGAACGATGTCACGTACGTCATGCAACTTTAAAACCTTCTGCTAGAAGAAGGATTTGCTGGATGCAGAATTGCTTGATAAATATTTAAGCTCTGTGCATTTACTTTCATGACAAACACATTTTTGAGTTCAATTTCGGATGTTTTCATTATCATTTTAGCCATTTTATCTCAAATTTTTCACTTTGGATGACGCGTACGTCACGTGAGAATGGACCAGTACAGTAGAAACGGACATCGAATAAACTAGCTCGGGTTCTTACAGACAAACAACACAAACAAAGATACAAAATAAAGCCCGATTTAAGATACGTTTATCTTGATAAATACTAGCATTTTCTTCCTAAAGCTCAAATTATGACAACTAAAAAAGCAGTCTTTTAGCAATTGTTTTGATAAGTAAGCAAAAACATGTCCTTGCATTTTCATTATTATTACGAAGTTAAGCTACATTATCTCTTCTGTTACCCTTTGTAGTAATAACTGATAAAAACGTACAAGCCAGTATAAATGTCATCTATCTGCACCATAACACAGACAATAGTTCTGGTTGCACATGACTGGCATTAGCATGATGTAGACGCCGCCTTTAGAATCAAGCAATTTTTGTACTTACTTGTATGTCACCAGGTGTGCTATTTTAAACTGTTCTTTGAACGTCAAACTGTCGATTGCTCGAATCATTGGCTTACATAGCTGCAATTTGTTTATCTGAAAAATAAGATTGAAACTAAGTGTTTTGAAATTACCAATTACGTTGATAGTTGACAGAATTGGCAAAGAGTTGCAGACACCTTATGAGGCAAGCTATGAGTTGTGATCAAAGAAAAACTGACTGCTTAGAAATCTTAGATAGCAAGGATCTTTTCACAGGAAAATATCTCCTAGAAAACTAGTTCTTTGAAAGTCGAATGCAATCTCTGTGGTTCAATTTGATCAAATTTGACTGCTCTAAATGTAAAAACTTTGGCATAAAAACTAAAAAGTAGCATCTGAAACCATAACACAATAGGAAAAGGGAAAGAATATAACAACAAAAAATATCCCTACTTCAGGAATTTATGCAAGAAGTGCTATCTAAGTACAAAAAGGAGAAGAAAATATAAGACTTCAACTTTGGTTTCCAATCATCTCATACTTCAACAAAGGAGAAACACTCTCACACATTTAATGGCTAAGAGTAAATGTGGGATGATGTTAATCTTGAAGAACATTTAATTGGCAAATTAAAATATAACAAATTTTGATCCCAATTCTGCATCCCAATTCCATGTTGTGAAATTGTAATTAAAGAATAAATACCTTAATGATGACTTACTTTGAAGTAAATCTTGAACAATTGGTTGACAATACTCAGCATCCCCCATTTCTTTGACCTTTCAAGAGGAGCTCTCCTGTGGAGAGAAAGTTACAAGAAATTATAACAATTGATTCAAAGAAATAAGTTTGAAAGAATTAAATGAAAAGATACTGGCAAAGAGTAAGTGAGGAAACAGGAAATTAGAACTGCTAGTTATTGAATGAAGGAGAGAGAAATGGTGAACGGATGAGTAAATGAATGGGATAGAAGGAGAATGAAAGTGAATGAATTTGTGGGAGGGAGAGTAAATGAGTGAAAAGGTGAGTCAACAGATGAGTAAATGAGTGAACGGGTGAAATGAAAGGAGTGAGTAAATTAGTGAAGGGGTGATAAGAAAGGAAAGAGAAAAAGGAAAATCTATGTGAATATCTGCCTACTTCCTGGAATCAACCAAAAACGAGACGCAGACAACTTTCAAAAATCTCTCTAACAGTAGCTTTTTCCAACTAAGGAAACATTTTGTGAAAATTTAACGAACTCACTATTGTGATAGTCATTCCATAAATTTTATAGCTACTTAGCCATAAACAAAGTTGTGCTTACGTGTCACTGACGCATGTCCTAAACATGTTCATAAGAACTTCTGCTGCTTTTTCAAGATTTTCACCAAACTTCCCTCTATGAATTTTAGCCAGTTGGCGATCTGCCTTTAAATTTATCAAAAATTACACCAAATGGTCTAGCTCATGATATGTAATGATCAACACACAATCAGTTGTGAGATTTCATGTCGACTTGAAAATTCAATAGCTTAATCAAAAAATTAACCTCCTTCAACCTGGAGATCTCTTGTTGAAATACTTATGCAAAACTTTAACTGACTAAAACAAACTACCAATCGCTTTAGACTGAAAACCTATAAGAAACTCATGATCTACCAAACTGTAAATTCATAATTTGAATAAACAGTGACAGCATTACAACGTTTCGCTGAGTTTTTAGCTTTCGTTCTTTTTTTCGTTGCTTTCGTTCTTCTTTTCCATTAATATATTCGATTGATAGTGTTGTGTTGTTATATATTCTAACGGTAAATCTTACTCTATTCAACTGATGATGGTTTGATGAACAGACCGAAACATGTCTTGCAAATTGAAAAATATTGTCGTGTTTCTTCGTGCACTATCTGACTTTATTGTATTGAGAAATTTCGGGAAAATTCATAATTATAATCAAAACTCACATTCAATGCAAATCTTCTAAGGTCCATTGCAACAGTGTAAAGAACAGGCAACACCCTTGGAAAAGAACATTACTTTGATAAACTCATAAAAAATTCTAAAAACCTGGAAAATCAAAGCCATTTTATTGCCATTCGACAAAACTAATAGCTCCAAAGAATGAGATAAAAGGCATTCAATTTACAGTAGATGATATATTCGATTCCACAAAAAATATATTCCATGGAAAAGCAGCACAGTTCACTTACCAATTTTCTTCTTTCATTGCTTGAAAAATTTTCAAAAAAGTTCTAACATGTGAATTAAGGAATCAATTTATTTTGAAGTAACAAGAGGAGAGAAAGAAGTATTTCTAGATTTAAAGAAACAGGTAATAAACATTAAATATGCTAATTATGCTTTATCATTACACTGATGGATAAATAATCCGTTTCTAAAGTAATGGTTTTTCCCAACGACTCGTCCATACTATTCTGCATAAAATTGTTTGTATATTGGAAGTTCACAGAAAACAAACAATCACAAATGGGATAGGACTTGAAAGGCCTCTTCAATAGATAAACTAAATCATCTTATCATTAAAGAATTTCAGTCATACCAGACAGTGAATACATGATAACAATGGCAGCTTACATCATGGTTTACGACAGCAGTTGGCAGCAAAAGGGCAATTTCATGTGTTTCAAATGGAGCACAAATAATATTTTGCTTGCAACGTGAAAAAGAAGCACAGTTAGGCAACGTGAAAAAGAAGCACAGTCAGGTATGACTGGGATATGTAGCTTGTTGGTAAACTGAGTTTTTTCACACAGGAGATTCACACCTAATCCAATGTTTACTGCAACGTTTACTGCTAATCTACCAGGAAATATGTCACTGTAAAAAACAGCAAATAACCTACATAAATGGTTACTAGTTGTGTAAATGGTAGCTAGCTGAGTAAACGAGAGAATAGAAAAGAGAAATTGCTCATGAAAAATGGCTAGGTCCATTTTAAACATTAAACTTGTCCTATGCCGAGGTCAATTCAATTCAACTTGGAGCGGCAATTGAGCTTGTTTAAAATGACTACCGTATCTAATATCGAAATCAATCACGCCATTCCTAAGCAAAAAATAACAATGTTTACATGAAATAATTCTCTCCACTACAAAGGGAGCCTATGGATAGAAAAGAATTATGCATTAATTTCTAGACATTCAAAGCTTGGCGTTTAACACAAAGTCTCATTTCGGTCGCGCAGTTCGCCAAAATCTTCGATCTAAAGTAGGCTCTACAACCCTTAATTCAAAATCGCACTTCTCATGTACATAATTCTCAAATTAAGTGAAATACTAGAAATAGGGCTTATTCATGATATCTTCTTATAAAATAAGGAGTCAGGTTGAAACTGATATTAACTAATTAAACTAAGAAAAAATGGCAATTGGTTGGATACTGTGCAACGAGAGCTTGAGCTGCAAAAGCATGCACGTAATCGTGTGCACTCACTGCCCAGACACCTCTAAAAAAGAAAGCAAATATTCTACAAAATGTACATATAATAAATATACGGAATATTACTGTTGATCTGGGGATGCACTCAATTTAAGATTCCAGATTTGCGTGACAATATAACTAGTTTTCAACCAGGGCTCTGCCAGTGAACTCCAGGGGTTCTGCCAGAAGCTATACAAGTGTTATGATCGACAGTAATTTTTAATTCTCCTGTGCAGATAAATAAGCAGCTGGTCCTTGCAGGGTCTGACAAAGATGCGGGTGCCACCCAAATCGAAAAAAGTCAAAGTCCTTTCCCGCGCCCAATGGCGCATAGGGCGGCGCCTATCTCCGTTTCTATAGCCCTAGGCCACGCGTCTGCGAATGCAGTGAAAGCTACAGCGGGGTGCACGAGTTTAACTTCCCCACTCCATTCTCATATGTCGGGCGCCAGACGAGAAGGTCGAGTACCATTTTAAGTCTTTGGGAGGACTCGGCCGGAGCTCGAACCCACGACCTACCGGTTGTTAGGCAGACGCTCTACTACTGGGACATCATTCTGGTACATAAATTCCTTGCCACCCACAGGCAGCTTTAATCCTTGCAGGCCAGCTTGAGCCAGCCATGACTATTTTCTTGCATCATTTTTGCCTCCTTGGGATGGCAGAGAAATCTGCACCTACTGGCAGCAAAAAATTCTGTCAGACACTGGGTCACTGGGGTGTTTCTTTAGGGTTCTGCTCCAGCAAAAAGGTTGAAAACCACAGCATTATAATTACAAAAATGAATGAGGCAACAGAAGCAGTGGGTTTCTTGGTAGGCATATTGAACAAAAACAATAACACTGCTACATTCTTGTTGTACGCAAACAAAGCATAGAACAAAATAAATGGAGCAGAAGGAATTTATGTGCCAATAACATAATTGGAAAACATCATAGAACATATCAATTAAAAAGAAATATCAATGCAAACATACTTTAGGTGAGCAGCAATCATTTCATCATAAGGAGACTCAAGCCATTTTTGACAAATTTTCAAGCCATTTTCCAGCTTTGAAAAAAAGTAAGATATGAAAGTTGAATAATACAAAATGTAAGTCAAAACATTGATTCTTTTTACTAATTGTGAGAAAGTTTCAACTCATGAAAATGGAAATGTACAAAATAAACAATGTGTGGATTTTCAGAATACTTCATGAAGGCCTAAGAGGCAAATAGAATAATTGATAAAGGAGGAAAGAAAAGCTGAACTTTCATATATATATATATATATAAATATATATATATATAAATATATATCTATATATATATATATATATATATATATATATATATATATATATATATATATATATATATATATATATATATATATATATATATATATATATATATATATATATATATATATATATATATATATATATAAATTGTATCCCTTGTGTCCTCTATAACTGAGAGTGCTCAATACATTTCGCAGTGCGTAATATAGGTAGATTGACACAGAAAATAAAGGCAATCATATATACATATAATTGCCTGATGATCGAGAAATCGTGAAACTAATAGTCGCAATTCCGCAGTTTTATTTTCTGTGTCAATCTACCTATATACATATATATATATATATATATATAACAATCCAAAAGAATTGTATAGTCAGAGTGCTCAATGCTATATGCAGAGCTATTTACTTAAGAATAAAACTTTAAAAACCAAGATAAAAACTGTTGTTTGACTACAATTAAAATCACATAACTCTGAGTTTCACGCTGGTTGCGATCATCAGATGTCACATCTGATGATCGCAACCAGCGTGAAACTCAGAGTTATGTGATTTTAATTGTAGTCAAACAACAGTTTTTATCTTGGTTTTTAAAGTTTTATTCTTAAGTATATATATATATATATATATATATATATATATATATATATATATATATATATATATATATATATATATTTATGTATTTATGTATATATAAACGAAAATGCAAAGCAATAACAACATATTATAGAAATATTATTGATACATTTAATTTTATTTTAGCTCTGTGATGACACAGCTGAATAAATGTAGAAGATCAATTAAACATATATATATTGGTCAATCATACTTGTAATCTTGGATTTGCAACATGGGGATGCATGTATGACACCAAATCCTATAAAAATGTTCAAATTTAGACAAGAAATCCATGCAGTTATCCAGAATGCATTAGTTCTGCTGTGAAAGTAATCAATTGAAAAAGAGCTGATGTACTAATTCATTAATTCACTCATTCCTCACTGTGTCAACAATATATTGCACCCATATGGTTTCAGAAATTTGAGCAACAAATAACTACTATAAACCATTCTCTATGGCCATGACATATTACTGTATGATTCCAATGCAACAATGTTAGCAATGATCAAACAATATATCCACGATTCTAAGCATTTTGGAAGAATGACCACAAATAATATTTCCAAATATTCTTAAAGCTTATTTCTTTTTTAAATGAATAAGTAACTAATTTCATAACATTTTTTCCTTTTCCTATCCTTAATACATTTATATTAGTCTGTTGGTACTACAGAACTTAACCAGAGCATGAAAAAGCGGCAAAATTTTTAGACATACTGAAAAGCTTTTTCCGTCAAGCACTCATCAGAGCATGACATGTGCATTTCCATTTTGTGCATTTCCATTTTCATACTCTGACAAGTGTCAGAAGAAAAATGCTTTTCAGTATGTCTAAAAATGTTGCTGCTTTTTCATACTCTGGTTAACTATTTATATTACTAAATGGTAATTTCAGGTCATTCCTCCATTACATAATGCTAGTTTTTGCCGCATCTGGGGCTCTCACTCTCTTTTTAAGAACATTTCTGATAGTATGGCCTTTACGTTTTTGAAATTTTTGTTTCACTAGATTTTGAGGCGCCCCCTCCCTGGTGTAGGAGTTGCATAACGGGTGAATGATCCATCTATTTAATTATTTATTTAATTATTTATCTGTGTTTATTTGTTTTCTATTTGTTTTATGTAATGGCCACAGGGTTGCTATGTAATTTCATGCTCCCTGTGGTATCATTTTGTAGTTGTATGCTTGTACATTTTATGTGAATAAAACAACTCAACTTCTCTTTAGCAAAATAACTTTGTCTCTATACCTTGCTTGAAACCAATTTTTCAATCAGAAAAGAATTCAAGGCATACTTATGTCAACCACTCAATCTCTCCTATTTCACTGAATCATAATGTTTCACATTACCAACTCAAGATTTGACACAGCTATACTTACAGCCCAAGCCTCTCCATCTTTGTTGGCAATTGCCTCTTCGACCTGTAAAGATATGTGTCTAACAATATTAGCTAAATGGAAAATTCTGTATTCAGCACAGCACTAGCAAATGATCTGCATAAGTACCAAGAAAATGTGAGGCACATAATACATGATGATCTGATTTCATTCAATAGCTCAAAAGGACAATTAAAAAGAGATCCTTCCAGGCCTCAACAGCTTGAAGGGTCCTTAGGAGCTGTCCTTGCCTCAAGCTATGTTGGCCACAACTACATATATATCAGACTTCCACCATCATTAGATATTTTTCAACGCTACCATTCAAAAAGCATTGGTATGATTCAATAAAAGAATGATGGTGTTAATTTTATTTATGTGTGTTAATGGAAAGTAGTTGGGATATATTTTCAACTATTGCATACCAAAATAATATAAAAAATGCTAAGGAGTTCAAGAAACACTTAAACTTTCATCTTATACTTTTAAAATATGAAAGTTTGCAAAGTAACTGCCAATAAAAGCATAACTATGGACTTGCATCAGAGGCTCTAAACCTGGCAAAGTAACATGATGTTGAAAAATTGTCAAGCAAAGTAACATAAATGCAAAATTCGATGACTTGCATTTGTATAACAAAGAAACTTGTATTGACAATTTCAATGTGTTAAGCAGTGATGTACACCAACATTTTTTGCAGGGAGACACATATGTCACATAGAGCTTTGGCTGAACAATCAAACCAGCATAATTAGTAGTTGGAAGGAGATATAGTAGTTGGAAGGCTATAACCATGACAACATACAAAAGGAAGAATCTTTGTCACACTTTTGGAAGCCTGAAATTACTGAAGGGAGGCTGCCCCCTCCCAAGTGTCTGCTGTTCACAATTCTATAGAAAGATTCAAATAGAACATACCCAAATCAGCAATCAAAGTTGCAGTCAGGCAAGTTAATACTTTGTCATGAATTCTTTATTGCTAATAACTGCAGCAATTCTTGCTGGCATTTAATTAAAAAGTCTTTCTATACAAAAGTTAGGCACATTTTCTCAGTTTCAAAAATTTCCTGGATCAGATGGGACTTATTTCTTGGAGGAGTTTTGCTACGCTCCCTCTTCATGTATCCCCAGATGTTCTTGATTGGGCTGTGATTGGGACTTTGTGATGTCCACTGTATCCTTAAAAGTTTTCTCAGCTGAAGATGTATCACTTCCTTATGTGGCTTGAAAAGCTATATTTTCAAATTATTTTTCTTGTTGTGTTTTTGCCAATGTTTCAAAATTTAGACTTTTTTGCATGCCAACAGTATGTTTTGTAACAGCTCAAATCTATCGCATCGCACCGCTCTCAATAAAGACCTTTCCTGTCTTGGTGTCTTGAGTTTCTTTGGTCTACCAGCCCTTGGCAGATTTTCAACAGTTCTTAATTTGTAGAACTTTTTGCATACAGCAAAAGCTGCATTTTTTTGAGCAGCCCACAATTTTTGCAATTTCTCCATAGGTTTTACCATTATTTTTGAAAAAAAAAAAATTTCCAAACGCTTCTCATATGATATTTCACGACCTTTGTAGACTCCCATGTTCAATTCTACGGTTAATCTTTTTTGAATACCGTGGCGCAACTGAAAAGGTGTGCAAAAGAAGCAAGGTACAAATGAAGTTTCGTACGGTCACCATGTCTGCCATGTTGGCAAATACTAAACATGGAGTGTGTGTGTGGGTATAATCGCACCATGTTTGGTCAATTTCATAATGGCAGACATAGAGGTGGTACAAAACTGCATCAGCGCCCATAAGCAATGTCTTATGAAAGCTTCATGGACATAGCCTGTTGTCCTATTTAATAAGATCAGATCAAATGCATGCTGTTTGAAACTTTCAACATAACCGTCCTTCAAAACTTACCAACACTTTTTGAACGGTATTGTATTCACAACCAGTAACTTACACTGTAAGTTACAGGTATGGCCTAATAAACATACATAATCAACATCGACCAAATATCATTGACATGTTGAGAAAATACTCCAAAAATCAACTACAAAGACAGTCCAAAGCTACTTTGATGTACATTCAAATGTCAGTAACAATATAAAAAAGAAAGCCAAAGAAACTATACAACTCATTCACCTCTTTCAAATATTGACCGCTACTTGTGTGTGCCATTTGACATTTCCAAGGTGCCTCGTATGGAAGCCGAGGTAGGACAAGGGAAATTACCTTAGAGTACACAACTTGGTACAATATTAGCGAAATAATTAATATCTGAAGAAAATATGAAGCTCATGGTAAGGCAGAGTCATGAAATACAATTATAGATATGATATGAAGCTACTTCATTGGGCCTAGGTAAATGACTTGATCGTAACTTATACTACCGACGCCTTGCAATGCTCCTTTTTCCTTGTTTTCTATGCATTTCTATATACTTCTTTTTCCTCCAAGATTCACTATGTTTTGCATTGCGCTGCGTGCTAGGTATAAACGTATTGCTCTTTTTTAGTACTATCTAGTTATTTCAGGGTTTATAACAACAACTATAGGTTATTAGTCGTTAATTACAGAAGAAATTAGAGACAGCAATGTGACGTTCCATTAATAATGGAACGTCACGCTGTAGTCACCAATTGCTTCTATATATTTCACGTTTCATCATTGTATGTTTCCAGTCACTTTTTAGTCAATAGCAACGGTCAATAATGTATATCAAATGACGGAAGTAGGTAAATCCTTGTAGCTTACAATAGGCCTCATTGAAAACCTAGATTTATAATTCACCTCACATGACTGATTGCATGTATTATTTGATCTCAGCAAATGGTTTTACTTTGCATGACCCTGTTTTTACTTCAACTGTAGTTTTTGGTTTGGCATTGTTAGCAGCACTTAATTAGCCATTCAGACATCCTGTGGAAATATCATTCATTAGCCAATCTCTTCAATGCTATTAAGATATCCATAGTTTTCGTAACCATGTGAATCCAATTAAGTGGATCTTTTCCTGATTGTATTGTAATTTAATGTATCAATCATATAGTTAATTTTCTCATGTTTGTCATTTATGAATACCATGGACCATGGATAGGGGATAAAGCCTAATAAAAGCCAAGGTGCATGACATGATTGGTACTGTGAAGGAGACAATGTAGTTGGAAAGTTGTAACTATCAAAATATGAAAATGGAATGGGAGAATACTGGGGGTCTGGGGGCTTGCCTCCAAGAGAAAGTTTGAGGCCACACCCTCTAGAACACCAGAGAATGCTCATCTGCTTAATAGAATACAAATTGTTTTCAGCATTGATCTTTCTGCTGAGAAGAAAGAACTTATCCACTAACTTATTTCATCAGAATTTAGTGACTTTGAATGAAAAAGAAAAGCTATTAATGAATCTGTGTCACATTTTGCAAGTCTGAGACTATTGGAATGTGGCTGCCCTCCTCGCCTCTGCCCACCCCCAAGTGTCCACCACTGCATGGATGCCAAATGTATAGCTGGTTCGAAAATATAGTGGTTTTTCATTTAAAGCTCCCATTTTTTCCTATATTCTTATAGTTATATCTTTTCTCGTGCTTTGTTTTTTTACATTTTCCCCTTATGAAGCCTTCTCTCTCTGTGATACCACATTTTTTGTTGAACTTTATTGCTAATACTGCATTTCATAGGTAGGAAGTGATAAACAGCAGCAAGAATGGATGGTATTCGAGTGCCTACCAAAGCAGAGGCAAAGTTTAGACATGAAGAGTTTCTTCTCTCATTGAAAGAACATAGGAGAAAGCCAAGAGGAAAACGGAAGCCAAAGCAATCAAAGAAAAATTTAGGGGGTAGGCATTTTTTTGATATTAGCAGCAAAGATGATCTTTCAGGAACATATAGTAAAGAAGCTGATGTCAGGAAAGAGGACCAATCTGACACTTCATCAAATATGGAGAGTAATTATCTACAAGTTGCTACTCCTGTCAGATGTGGAGGAGAAGGCATTGGAAATGAAGATGACTTGGCAATAAACCTTCACAACACTGTTACATTTGATACAGACAAATTATATGATACAGAAAAATTAGGAAGTGAACTATGGTTAGCTTTGCAATCAGAAAGACTGAATATAAGTGATCTAACAAGTGATAGATTGCAACGATTTGTTTATGACTTTAGCATGAAACGCAAGTTAGATGTAGAAAAAGTAAATGCAGTGCTGACAGCTTATGTTGAAAATAAAAAACGAATTTATGATGGAATGATGGCCCAGTTACTAAAAGCGCATGGGTCTTTGAATGAAAGGAAGTCAATCGAAATGCAGCAAGATTTGGAAGTAACTAAAGACACAGAAATAGACGAAAATACTGAGCATAGAACAGTAGTTGAGGAAGAAAGTGACAGCTGTATTGAGGATACGGCAATCCCAATAGTACGACCAAGATCTCCTGTTATATTATTTGAAGACGATCTATCGTTGGAGAACATTATGGATGAGGGAACAGTTACAAGGAAGCAGAACCAATCACAGCCTAATTTGTTTAAGCAAGACATTGATGGTGACACGTGAGTGGCTTGCCTTTATATATAGCTTCGTATTATTTGCGATCGTTTCATGAGCGACTGGTTAGGACGCCCATCTATGGTGAGAGGAGTCGTTAAGTGAAGACTCACCTAGAGCAGTGGTTTGATGTTCTCTTACTCTCCATATGGGAGCCAATAAGGACCTATTTTCTACACTGAGATGGTATAATCGGTGTAGATGGGAACTGGCTACTCTATCTTGCTATCTTGATGCCCCAGGATATGCATTTTCAAAATGATGCTCTACAACGTACCCACCATATATGAGATTAACGTATACCTTCGAATTGCCCCCTCTCGAATAAGTCTTCTATTCAAATAAGCCCCCACCCTAGAGCCAGAATTGTAATTACGCCCCACCCTCGGACACGCTTCCATCCCAACATGTGATTATAACTATTGGAGACTCTATTACTGCTTTATAGAGCTACAAAAGAGCAAGCAGCCATAAGCAAATGAAACTAATGTATTCTTTAAAGCATCCTAAAATTGAATAGTCTATAAGTATAGAGGTATTTACTGGAAAACAACTAACTACGAGAATACTTTTTAGACCCCCTCACGTAAGTTCCCCTTGTAAAAACCGTCATGAAGAAATCCAAAAAATACATCAGCTTCCATTGAGTTAATTCGAGGATTTGCAATAGCCTGCTCTTAACGACTCTGGCAAAACCGAAAGGAAGCTAAGAGATTGTTGTGCATCCATGAAAAGCGATCTTTCCCACTTCTAAAATATTAAATTTCTCATTTTCACAGATGATGAGAAATTTGATATTGTCCCTTGCTTTATTTAAAGCCGCAGTCTCTTGCATGATGCTAGGCCCCAAAGCATAACTGTTGGGACGCTCTACATCAGATTAACGAATCTATTACTGCTGTATAATTATGATCACCACTTTCTTGAAAAACATGATTGGCGGACTCCCCACAACATCCCTTTAATTGTACACTAATGAATTTTTTCGAATTGCGATCTTCTTGAGCAGTTTCTGTGTGGTAACAGTATGCTGGCTATCTTATATCTACAATGTGTGTCATGGTTTTTTTAGGAAAAGTTTGGAACTGTACATAAATCCGGCGATGCTGTGTTGAAGATTTAAATTCTGATTGCAGAGGGGATTGAACTCCTTGCTTTTAGCGAAAATGGGTAGATTAACAATTCCATTTGTGGTTGCGTTTCGCCTAGCATTTCATACCTAAATCTACCATTTTTACTGCTGTTTACTTTCTTGCACCCTTGGCCAATAAATTAGCAAACTTTTGAAGTGAACAGGTTTTTCATTAGAACTACATAACTTTATTTAGAACTGCACATTCTTTGTGGAACTGCACGTTAAAAAACCCTGATGTTTGTTGTTGTAGTTGCATGTTTTTGAAATGCCTGCTTTTTATAGAATTCTCCATATTGCTGTCGTCAGAGAGCACGAGAGTCTTCCGTTGCTCGTTAAAGTAATGGAAAAAGAAACATTGGATACCCAAAACAGATTGGGACATGTGAGTTCTACAAGAGTTACCAGCTTTAGAGAATGCATGCCATTTAATCGTAATTTTCCTTTTTTGGCTGGATCTTTCCTCTTTCAAGTCAGAATACTCTTCCAAAAGCACCACATAAATTATAACTGGTTCTTGACTCTCTGGAAATACTTTTTGTCAGCTAGCCATTAGAGTTGGTTTCAACGATGAGTCCAAATGCTCTCCTTTGATGGGGGGGGGGGGTTTGCAAATATTTGACGAACTATGAATAAAACAGGCCAAGAAGACTTTGTGATCAACAGGATACTAAATTTCCTGCGTCATGACTACTTTTCTTTTAGCTTTATACACATCAGGAGTGTCACGCCCCCCCCCATAAGCACAGCCTGTCACTTATAGCTGGGGCCAAACTGAGAACTTTGTCATGCAGCATATAAGATTTCACTCTGTGTAAAATTCGTTGCAGCAAATGTTTTGACCATCGTCGAACATTTCTTGCTATACAAAGTTGCGGGAATTTATTGCAAAACTAGGAAACTTCATATGTTTTATAGCAAAGTTTTATAATTTTGCCCTAGTCTTAGCATCCTGAACATTCTTTGAGCTTCAAAAGAGTTGATAGGCCATTTTGAAGATGCATCAAAGCAGAAGCTCTTAGCAAGGAATCCATAGTACATTTTATTTCTCATTGCCATGTATGAATTTATTGTCCTGTGGATTTTCTCAAAGCAAACTCATAACTGTTTCAATCATCTTTCACATCAAAGCAGTTTTTAGTGAAGGCTTGACTATCTTTATTTTCCTACGTCAGGAACAGCACAGTAGATAGCCGTCATTTATTTGTAATTCTTTTTTTATTGAAACAAAAAAAAGCTTACGCCATAAGCATTTTCTGTGCATTCCTTTGCAGACTCCGTTGCATCTTGCTGTCATCGTTGGTAACGATAGAATAGTTCAGAGTTTAGTTTTCCATGGATCATCTGTGGCTGTAGTCGATTGCAATGGTAACACCCCATTGCATTTATCATGCCAAAATGGTGACTATTTTCTTACCTCGAGCTTAGTTCATAGAACTATTGCTCAACGCTCTTGTGGTCTCAAAACAGCGTTGGCAACTAGAAATTACGAAGGTGAGCTGTTTTTCCTTGGAAGGTTCTAAGAAGCTTTAAACCATATATTATTTCTACTTGTTTATTCTCGCTACGTGTGCTGAGTTAAAATTATAAACTTTTTATGGATCATGGTTACTCATTGCACACATGTGCCCAACAATCAGCTCGACTGCCCACGATGCTGAATTGTTTTATCCGAAACATATTACTCTATCTTACTATAAAAAGTCGAGAATATTTATCTTTTAAATGAGAATTTCCAGCCGTGAGAATTTGTTTTCCAGGAGAAGCTCCTTTGCACATTGCTCTGTCACAGGCACTTCGATCAGGAAATGATGAAATTATTCGTCTTCTTCTGGGTGTAGATTGTGATGTCAATATTACGGTGAGAATTGTAGCATCGAAAGCCATTTTGTTATCCAGTTCAATATCTGACATTTAATTAGACTATATTGGATAGATTGTTGCAGGTCAATACAATTTATTGTTTACTTTGAACTACCTTAAGTATAGCAAAAAAGCATCATTTGAATTAGGTATTAGCCTGGTTCCAGTACCGTTGCCCAAATGTGATTGCTGCCCGTATCGTTGATTCTAAAAGTTCAAGAATACTTTATCTCCCTTACTCACTCTCTCTCCTTATCACTTTCTCCCCTCTCTACACACCACACACACACAC
>OLMO02000231.1:23727181-23745727 GCA_900291935.2 Cassiopea xamachana
CACACACACACACACACACACACACACACACACACGGACGCGAACACGAACACGAACACACGCAACGTAAAGAAGTTTCTTGTGTGACCAAACGCATAATTATGATATGAGATGTTTGTGAATTCTAGGGGAACACTTGAATAGATTACAAGTCTAGTCGATGCCCGTTATTGTACCTTTTGTCGACAAATCGTTGTTGAGTTGTTCTTTGTTATTTTGATCCTCCTTCAGCATGGAAGAAGTGGTAAAACCATCTTATGTATGGCGCTTGAAAGCGAACAGTATCATCTGGCTGAGTTTCTGTTAGATTACGGAGCTGATCCGAACATTGCAACGTTTTCAGGAGTGTGTCCTTTGCACCTTGCAGCTCAATCAGGGCATGTGGAATTAGTGCGAACATTGATCCAGAAAAATGCGTTTATATATGCCAAAACATCAGACTCGGAGACTGCAAAAGATTTTGCTTCAAGTAAAGAGGTAGATTATTTTGTTTTCAACGTATTATATCGATTGCAGAACCCATGTTTTTGAGTTTGATAGTACCTGTTTTGTATATTGCAGCATTGCTAACAATTAGGTAAAGCCATAGTTCCCTCTTTCGAGACCTTCCTTCCCCTCCCTCTGAAACAATACCGTAAGTAATCGCAGTACCCTCCTCCCATGCTAGAGGTGTTAAGTAACGGATAAGTGATCTCTTACACTCCCTGGGGGATCATTCACGCGTTACGTGTCGCCTCTAAGATGGAGGGAGTTTGCCCATGATTTATTACGTTTTTCTTTGATTTACATGTTAAGATATAGAACGTAGCGTTACGAGGTGAGGGGTCTCAAAAATTGTAAATATGGCATTACATAACGGGCAGACGACTTCTTACAACACATAACAAAGCTGCATTAATTATCACAACAGAAATGTCTCTGTATCTGTTTCAAATCAGCACAGATGATGCAGTTTGATGTTTTAAGCGTAGAAGTAGAATGTTGCTAGAGCTTGATTCTGAACACGTTAATTCTTGATTCTGCTAGAGCTGAACACGTCAGTGCGCCAAAGTTTACGAAGTGCTGTTGGCATTTAGGAATTATATTGTTATATCTTTACTTTCCGTTTACATTTGAAAAGAATTAGTTTACCACGAAGTTCTCTGTTTTGTTTTTCAGATAAAACAACTTTTAGATAGTGCAATGAAAAAGGAACGACGGAACAGACAGAAAGTAAAATCAGGAAGATTACAAAAATCGTAGTATACTAATTTTTGCAAATAGGTGTAAATAATGTACTTGGTATATTATAGCAGTGTAGCAGCTCGCATGATTTTTATTGCTCATTGTAGGTATAAAAATAGAAAACTAGTACTGTCAACGTCGTTGCTTTTTGTGTAGACTATATTCAAAAGCAGAATTCCTCTGAAGGCAAGTTTATTTAAGTCATATTCTGTCGTATAGGTAGATGAAATTAATGACAGTACATCCAAAGAATCAAATCATGCTGGGGGCATCCATAAAGGATATCCACACTTTAGGGGAGGGAGGGGTTAGCAACAATGCAGACAAAAGAAGATGGGGAGGGTGTGGGTTTAGCTGTAAGTTGGCATCCTTTTCAGTGCAGTTTCTTTAAGAGAGGAGATGATCATTTAAAGGATACTTCATCATCATATTCTGTCGTTAAAGATTGAAAAACAAAGAGATAAACAAGAAATGAGTACATTGTACATAAATGCTCTTTGCAAAAGATTGGTATACATAATAATTTTTTTCAAAGAGCAGTTATTTTCTCATATATTTTGCTGCTCTTTATCTGGCCTCCAATTCAGTGTCCACATGGACAAGGGAGGGGGCTCTTAAGCAAAAAAGCAGACAGGCACAGACAAGGAAGGAAGGGGGGAATTGACAACTGGTAGAGATGTGTAGATATCTTTTATGGATGGTCCCTTATACTGATTATCCAACCTAATAGTAATGACATCCCAATAGGGGCCTCTTCTCTCACTGTATCTAGATTTAGGAAATAATACTAGCTATTTTGTTTGAAAAGATAATATGACAGTTGTCTAAGATTTATATCTATAGGCTCCAAAGCATTATTGTTTATAAAAAAAACTACAACACCAAAAAACTGCCTACTAGTTTCCAATACTTCTCTCACAACAAATACCAACTTGCTCCATACAGTGTAATTTCTTAAGTATTTATTTTTTAGTCAAAAAGTGGTACTAAAATTTCTATCTTAGGTTGATGATATCATATTTGTATCAATGTTAGTAAAGTAAAGATAACTAGATAGAGTCCTAAAATAATTGCTGTGAATTGAAGAAATTGTCCATGTAGCCTTCTTGAATATAGAATTCACTTTCCTCACTTAGGAGTAAAACCATCAGCAATTCATTCCAAGGAAATGCAATTCAATAAAAGCTCTTTTGGAAAAGAATGGACACCACTGTAGTCAGCAAGTTTTATTGTCTCGTTCACACTTGGATGCTTCACTTTCTAGGGTATTCTTTTCACAGGTGTCCAAATTAAAACTTTCATCTTTTCCGATAAGGGCAACATAAAGGATTGGGTATTCAATTATTGTTTTGTTTTTGAAGTTGTCTTTTATTGACTTTGACAGATCTAACTTGTGATAACTGAAATAAAAATGAGAAAGACTAATAAACATTTTGTAATGCAAGCATCATGTGTTCTTCAAAGCTTGTTAATTTGTGCTAGTAGAGTCATCACTGTGGTCCAGCTGGCATATTTGCAATTTCAGCCAGTTTTAGTTATAGCTAGCTGCTTATTTTCAGGCCTGGAATATGCTTCTTTAATACACAACCAGCACAAAGGGCAAATAACATCATAATTCCAAATTTATCTGTTTAATTTTGGACTGAAGTGCCTCAGAGTCCTTTTGCTCCCCATTCTCTATTACATTCCTGGGCTCACTTAATATAACACCATATTGATATGCATGCAATTTTGAAAAAAGAATGGCATATCTTTGTTCCCACTAGAAATGACAAGACTCACTTGTGACTTTTTGATCTTTCTTTTTTCATATATACATTCAGTCCATTAATTCCACTTTCCATGTAACTATTTAACCTACAATACAATCAAGATCTCATTGGTCACATGGTTTTACAAAGCACTTCAAGACATACAGAAAACTATTTCATTTAGGAGCTCAATGGGGGGCTCAAGGGGGGCATCTGGTGAAATAGGACAAACTGAGACATTGGGGAGGGGGCTTAAACATTCTGCACATCCAGGATTTCAGAATTTAAAGCAAGATATTTCTGTTCAGCACCTATTCTCAAAAGAAAAATTAGGTGCTTCATGCAAATAAAGAAGAATAGGTGCTTCATGCAAATTAATTTTAGGACAGTTGCTGACTAATCTTTCCAATTACGAAGCCAAAGCTTCATCATTACCAATTTTTTGGCAAAAAATTATGGAACAATCAACAAGTTTTGAGTGTTGAACAAGAAATTATTAACTTTTAAAAAAGCTTTAAAAAAGTAGCCTCTAAACCTACAGGGACCCAACATGACCCTTTCGTAGAGCAGCAATTAACATTGTATCCTAATTATTTTAGTCTATTTACTTTCTTTTCCACTCTGTAGCTATCTATTTTCATCATGCAGAAAGGCTAAGAGTGCATAAATAAAATGAAACTGAATGAAATGTTTCCTTTGCCCTGTAAATCTACATTTCTCATGTCCAATTTATGTAAAAATTTGCAGACAACTTGAAATCTTGTACAAATAACACTTTGGGTAAATTTTTTTCAGAAAGCTGTTGATGTGTGGATTTTGTGTAAAATTTGATGCACTGCTATTCATTCAGTTGCCTTAACATGTTTTGTGATAACATAGATTTTAGTATGAAATAAGTGGACATCTGGGGGAGAGGGAACTTGAATACAGACAATACATGACAAAAGGGAGAGGGGGTCTAAAAATTCATCTTTTTGCTAGACATTCCTTTTAAATGGCCCATTATTCAGTGAGAAGTGTCTTAAGTAGCATTGACAGGAAGTCTGTAAAGAGTAAACAAACTTACTAGAAAAAGACAACAAACAGAAGGCAAAAGAAGAAAAATAAAACAAAGGAAAGCCTAAACATAAGCAAAATCATGAAATGAGCAGTAAACTAGCAATAATACTAAAGAATTCATGTGAAACAAAACATTCCAATCCTATACATCTGAGACAAGCAAATATTCTCACTTGTACTTGACAATGTAATCATCATCTTCTGGTTCAACATATGGTTTTAATATATCAGACAAAATCCTTGTTTCCTGTACTCTAGAAAACAAACCATGAAACATAGACAAAAATAGTTAATACAAGGTAAGAGAACAAAGTTAGAAATGAGACAGAAATCAATTAAGGAACAGACAAGGAAAGGCTACAACTTTACCAGTGCATAAGGGAACTATAATAACTTAAGTAACTATACAGAGAAACTCATCTTCAAAAACCTAGGATCTAGCATTGACAATTCTAAGTCAATATAACGAATTTTAGTATGCTACTAACTAATGGTAGTTGCATTAGCAAATACATGCCAACAAATAATAAGTCTTGAATTGTGAATTTTTTCCCAAATGCTGTCAAACTAAAAAACAGCTAACTCATAAGTAACCATAACAAATGGGGAATGCTGCAACTTAAAGCTAATATCATAAAGAGAATAAAGTGAATGTAAACAATATACCAGAAGCAAACCAAAAAGTCAGATAATACACTGGTGTGTGTAGGGCAGTGACATCTAAATAAACCCCCCTCAACCTGATATCAGCTATCCTCCTAAGTAATTATTTCTCGTGTAGCAATTGACTCTGCATGAATTAGTTCTAAGACATACAGAATTGAGTTTTCTTATGTCATGCTTGGTGATGCTTGCCTTGTTGATGTTGAACCCACTAAAATATACTATTACCAAAGAACAAAAGTATTAAAAGTGAATAGAGATCAGAGATATACATGTGCTTTGATAGAATACAAAAGCTAGATTGAAAATAGCTGAATAGAGCATGATAGCTGGATACAAACTGCCACCTACTTTGGTAGAAAGAACTCAGCTCCTGCATTGACAAACTCAAATTTTATTCTCCAGTATAAACATTTCTCTCTAAAAAGAAAAGAATCATCCTGAATTTATCAGCTACTGTTCACGAATGCTTCCTGGGTTCTAGTGGTAAGCTATGACTGCTGCAAGAGCTAGATACACTCTACAATCTCCTTGGAGGCATACTTTCCTCTCTGAAGTTTATGAATAGACTTGGGTCACATGGAGAATCATTCATTTTTCTAAAATTAATACTTCCTAAAACAGATTGCTATTGTATAATCCCTATGTGAAGTAGTAGCTGAACCTGGAAGCAGATTTGGCAAAACTTTAAGATTCAGTATCACACTTTGACGTGGATGTGTCCAGTTGGGTAGATTTCTGGCCATTGAAGCAGTTACTAGCTGAACTAATGTAAAAACAGAAGAGTTAAAAATATATGTTTCTGTGAATATATAAATAGCACATATATCATGAGTACTTGTAATGATATATTGAGGTATTCTCCTTTTGCTTTGACATTCCAATTGCCAGTAAATGTAGATCAACACCTCTCCATCTTGCTTGTTTAACCATATTAAGGCGCTGGGGATTAGAATAGCATTATAAGAACAGACATAGTCAAGATAGTAACAGCAATAATAACATCAGATAATCATGAAGTAAAAATATACAGCATAGAATCAAAAAACATAAGTTCCACTACTTTAATTTAATAGTTTATGATATGCTTTCTAACATTCAATGTAAACAATTACAATGAGCACTAATAATGAAGACTAAAACATTTATGGAAATGTTGATGATAATGATGACAATATGAATGTCAGTTAAAAACATTTTGCAATCTAACTTATGCAATAATCTATTGTCTAACCAACTGAGTCTAGGAAAGGACTGAATTTAAGAATACTTGGTATCTATTAATACAGTTAACCCAATGCCTGCCTGCCATTGTCCTCAGTATGGCTACCAAATTTGTAAATAAAGAAGAAATTGTAAGTGGCACTCATAGTGAGAACTCCGTGACTCTGTCTTTCCTCACTGTGAGTGTTCACAATGAAGACATATAGTAATCATTGTTTTAATGTATTTTGTTTTTTTATTTGTAAAAAAAGATAACCCAAAGCTCATGAACAATCCCCTCCTAAGCAAACAGCAATAAAAGTAATAATGTAAGAGAACAGCCACTTCATAAGTGTAAAAACAACAATTCTAAAATTAAGTGTGAGTCAGCCATAGGACAACACCTCATTACAAATCCTGACTGTGCCAAAACATATACAGACAATAATTTTCAGATCATTAGGCAAGCAAGAATTGTCCTTTCATTTAAGTGTTTTGGAATATGTCTACATCAAGACTCAAAACCCAGTCTTATGTACACAAAAAGAGCTCATTTTTTCACTTGGACTCTTCTAATAAAGAATGGTGAATAGGTTCTAAGTGGCCATTCTTGGGGCCAATTAGACACATCCTATTACATGTATCTGCATCTGGCTATATATTTTGATTCACCTTTCAGTCACTATCCAATGTATAATACTCAGACAAGTGTCAAAAAAAACAGCTTTTCAGCATGTCAAAGGACGTTGCCACTTTTTGTGCTATATCAAAAAGCCAACCAAATATGATTTGATTTTTTGATATCTATTAATAAATTCAATATCTATTTTTACCTCACCATGTCCAAAACAAAGCATAAAAACAGCTCCTTTCTGTATGGCAATACCAGATGTCCAAAGAATCCTAAATAGCCCAAAATGATAAAGTTCTACAGAAATCTAAAAGTAGTAATTAAAAAAGTAAAAAACACACATGGTAACTTTGCGATTTTGTTTTACTTGCTCGATCCCTTGACGCATTGCTTGAACATCTTGATATATCCTCTAGAAGTCTATAATCTATGCACAATAACAAAACGGAAGACAAATGTTAGGTCAAACAATATTTGGCAAGTACTTGAGACTAGACAGTAAATTGCATTTGAACATAGCTACAGATGCTGAGATCTATAGCATGCAAGCATTTATCAATTGTTACAATTCATTAGAAAAAACAACACAACAGCATTATTGCTATGTAAATGCAAGGCTGCTCTTCCTGAAAAATTCTAAGATAGAATCCCACCAATTCAATTTTGTTTCCAAGAAAACTAGCATATAAGGCCAGCCACTAACAATTTTGGCAACATGAATAATAAATTAGATGATTCTCAGTGATACAAGACTTAAAATTAAATACCACTAAGTAAATGAGCATCAGTGAAGTCTTTCATTCTCACAAATTCTGTCAAACATCGTTTTCCATCACAGTTCTTCTGCACTTTGTGTTCCTTAACACATGGTAAACTAACAATGACAAACATCACACTATCATTTAATTGCAGAATAAAATTCAAAATATATAAACATTATGTCTATATCATAGTTTTCTTTTGGTTTAAAGATGTGTAAATCATTCTCTTACTAGGTAATCCTTTTACGCTGTACAACTTACTCATAAGGTAAGTCAACAATACCTGCATGTTTGCATACTACAGCCAGGGCATTTGTACTTTGATTCAACCTCATTGCAAACTTCACATTTCCTGGAATTCATAATGTCAACAGTTATAAACAGACCTTCCAACCTCTGAAAAGCTAAAAGATTAAGTCGAAAAGACCTAGTGCTTCAGGTCCCAAACCTCAAGTACTTTTTACCAGTGACAAACAATAGGGGGTGGGGGGTAAAAGGGTAATATTTTAGACAACATTAGTCTCATGCTTGGCAAAGGTATTTCATCATATCAAATCAATAGGCTTGCCTCCTCCCAAATATTTGGTTAATATTTGTGATGTAGTAACTTTTTGGTTGTTATTATTTATCCAAAAACAAAGCATTTTATATTACATGTCCACATTACTGTTGCCTTAAGATACGACTGCTTTTTATAGAAAATATTGTTAAACTGTGAGGCTTTTTGTTCCTTTTTAGGGTTTGATAGAAGTTCCACTTCCGGAGGAAAACCAAGAGCAATGTACTTTCCAAAATAAGTGAAATGTGCACATAAGTTTATCTTATCTATTTCTTCTATACTGAAGATAATATGAGCAGTTCAAAAAAACTTCTTTATACTCCACACCTCTTCCTAGGGTTTACTTTCTGCTCTTCCATCGCAATCGACTCTGTTCACTTCCAGCTAATGAATCTTCTTATTCTTTTCTAAGATCAAGATTGAGCTGTGATATCCACCATCCACCATGAATTTATCTAACTCGTTTCCAATATGAGACTTTTACCGCGGGAAATATTTGCTACAGGGAAGCAATGTGCTTGCCTTGAGAGGATAATAAAACAGAATGGACTTCTTCGCAAAGAAAAAAGGCGACAATTTAAAAATTACTCAGGCAGGACCAAGTGGCAAGTCATTAAAAGTAATTCCATGGGTCGAGAAATAGTAAGTTATTGTTGCTGGATAGGCTGATGCTAAATCTCCTTAGACAGGGGTGGATCCAGCGCAAGAATCTACCATTAGTTTAAAGTATATATGTTATTGGATGAGGAACAATAAACACCATAGAAAAACTATGCATGTGCTCAGTACTTACCTCAACTTTGAAAGAAACTATTCAAAGCCAAGTAAGAAGGCTTTAGAGCAATGTAAAACGTATGTTATAGCTAGCTTTTTTAAATGCCAATTGATAGACATCTGCATTGTTGAGGCATGTGTAAATGCATGCAAAGGCAAGGCTTGAGCAATAAAAAAGTGCAATGCAGAATGCTTATCTAAACTAATTTTAGCTTATTGAAAGCACTTCAAAACTTCACCTTAAAAATACTATCAAAATAGGACTTCAGAGGAATCTGAAATGAAGAGAAAACTATATAACAGCTGTTTTTTCTTCTAGCCGACCAAAGACAGTGACAGATGTTGCATCTCAGGAAGAAGTTGTGTCTGTGCTCCAAAAAACCATAGCAACAAATGAATTTCCACATTTTCTTTTTTATGGACCACCTGGAACTGGCAAAACATCAACAATTTTGGCAGTTGCAAAGCAACTGTTTGGGTAGTTTTTTAGCATAAATATTGGCTCTGTCCAAAAGGCCCTAGTGCATTCCATGTAGCCCACATGGAAGATATTCCGCATAGGCAATGCCTTTTCCTCAGCATACTGGAATGACATTGTTTAATTGTTAGTGTTGGTGTAAAGGCATACAAGATCAAATGGGAAAGATTGGTGCTGATTTTTCTTTCTCATCCTAAGTCTTCAAAGTCAATGAAGCCAGGTTAAAGCATTAATTTTCCCTTCTCTGTAGAAGGTCATTGATGAAAGCAAGATATCTTCTGTTTTGCAAAAGTTTGTTTTCCAGCAATCCGTAGGGCATTACCTCACATTTTTCTAAGGGAAAGCCCCCAAGCCCATGTCTTCTCTTTTTTGCAAAAGTTAACAGCATGCCTAATCAAATTTTTGTATTTATATCCTTGGTGTGAAGGCAAGGACTAGTAAATGATCTGGTGTCAGCTTTACATGGAATGCACTTAGGCCAAGAGGCCATCTTTTATTTGCCACTTCTTGTGATACAGTTCTTCACCTATATTTGATATTTTCTTTGCATCATGAAATTCATATAGAGCTCTTTAATGTCAATAGAGTGTCCTTAATTTTTGAAGTTTTATTGTTAGTGATGGTGTACTCTTTATTATAAATTCCTTGTTTTTAAAGTCCTGATGGCTACAAAAACCGTGTTCTGGAGTTGAATGCTTCAGATGAAAGGGGAATTCAGGTATAGATCACCTATTTATAAAAATATATCTAGATGTATAATGCTGTTGATGATTTGGTGGCAATTTTTTTTGTGTATGATTAGGCTACCCAACTGTACATTGACATCCTTGCATATTTCGTCATCATATGATGACTATGGTAAACATTCAGGAATATTAATGTATTAGCTTTGCATTCTAAATGAGGGGAGCAGTATATGCGTTCATCCAATGCTTCCAGAATATTATTATCTAGGTATCATATCAATATTTCTTTTTACATTGAAAGTGATTAAGTGATCTGAATCTGGCATTCATTAATTCAGTGGAAACCATTTATATTTCTAAAGATCTCACTGGCATATCCCTCGTCTAATGAAACATGTCCACTAGAGATACCTAAAGGGCAATTCTTTCAGTAGCAGATTACATTTAGTTTAGAAATATTGTATCCCATTAAGCAGCTTATCGTCAAAAGCTATTGCTTTGTGTCCCAAATACGCATCATCTAAGTACTTATGATTCAGGATTTAATTTGAATAAAGAGTTTCTTGCTACCTTCAGGTTATTCGAGAAAAAGTCAAAACATTCTCTATGCATGCAGTTTCAAATGCAAAACCTGAGTATGTATAAAATTTTTGACACTTCTTTTGCCAAATCTAGATTTTGCATATTTCCTCTTGTCATTTAAAAATTATTTCCTTCAGTAGTACTTGTTAAACTATACATCCTACCATCACTGTTGTGTTACTCTTATTTTTTCAGTGGTACACCATGTCCTCCTTTTAAGATTGTCATTTTGGATGAAGCTGATTCCATGACAACTCAGGCTCAGGTAACTTTCAAACTACAAATCTTGCAAATGTCATCCCATGAAAAGGTCCTGAAAAGTCTAGCTATTGCCACATGTTACAACGTTCCCAGCAAACCATGAATCTTCATATCTTGCATGCAAAGTATTCTAGTATTGCTTCCCAAAGCTGTTTTCCTTTTTGGATTCATTTTTCAGGGTAAGTAATCATAGACTATGAGATTCATGCCAACATGTTAAGTAATGTACTTCAAATGATGTTGCCATTTCCTGCTTGTTTTTATGACTAACAGGCATCTCTGAGGCGTACAATGGAAAAACAGTCAAAGACTACAAGATTTTGTTTGATTTGCAACTATGTTAGCAGGTATGTATGAAAGGTTTTATAAAATATTTGCCAGATCAACTTTGGATTTAGATTATTTGAAGTAAAAAATTAAGGTTTCTGAGTTTTCTACATAAACTCAGATTGTTACCATCTGCAAGAGCAAAGCCATTTTGTATTCTGTACCTGTTTGTGTACTATACAATTGGTTCGTTATCTTCCATTTTCATTCACTAAGTGAAGCAGCATTCATTGGATTTGATATTTGCTTTGCTTTTATTCCAAATTTTGAATGCAATATGTAGATGCATTTTTTCTTTCTTCTGGATGACCCATGTGTTATTGCTCTATAGAATCATTGAACCTATCACATCACGATGTTCCAAATTCCGTTTCAAGCCACTTTCACATCCAGTTATCAAATCAAGATTGCAGAAGGTGTGTGAAAATGAAAATGTGTTTATCACAGATGAGGTTAGCAGCATTTTTTACTATTATCTTTCATGAATCATTTTGCTACTTGCTACTTGGCACAAATTACTCCCTCTGGCATGTATTGGTATACTTTGAATCACTTCCCAGCATCATTTGGTTTTCCCCTTCGTTTGTGAACTTGGTTTCTACATCTGACTATATCTCTGTAGTATAAGACTTTTATGGTAAATATATCCACAAAACTCAAATAAGTTTGAAAAATGAAAGGCTTTTTTGCAATTTATGGGACACTTTTGTGGAGTAGAATCTGTGCTTGAAGTGGATACTTTTTTATGCATTGCTGTTCTTATACATTCTCATTGAGAATGTTCTATAGTTTGCATAACAACATGTTAGCTGCTTTCATAACATATATTAAATTATAAACATCATATCACACCTACCAGACACTTGACTTTGATAGCTCTATCCTGAGTTTTTTCATGTCCATCAGCTGACTTAGTTTTTCTTTAATGTTCTTATTGATATTGCAATTTAGTTGTATATTGAGAATTAAAAAAATATGTTTTTTCATGTTATGTTATGGTAAATGAATAAGCATATTACCAGATATATTGTAATTAACTAATTTTATGCTGAATTGAATTTTCAATTTGATTCTAGGCTCTAGATAACCTGATAGATCTATCTGAAGGAGACATGAGGAAGGTAAATTAGATCAGTTACTATCTATTCATGCTGAATATTATCATAGTAATTTGGTATGTCATCATATAGCGAAGAATGAAGAACACTTAGGATTCTGATCTTATTAAAGAACTATTGCTAATCCATTCTGTTACCATTGTCAGTAGTGCTTCTGGATGGTAAACATGTATTCACTCACTT
This sequence comes from Cassiopea xamachana, assembly GCA_900291935.2. Lineage (NCBI taxonomy): Eukaryota > Metazoa > Cnidaria > Scyphozoa > Rhizostomeae > Cassiopeidae > Cassiopea > Cassiopea xamachana. Next base: position 23,739,442 of record OLMO02000231.1, read on the forward strand.
TTTTGTTCATCCTCACTTATAAATCTTTTGAAAATACTGGTGAAGCTACATCTTTTAAATTGAGAGCTTTTATTGGTACAGAAGCAAGGCAATCACACTAAATTCACATCATGTAAAAATAACTGTATTTTTAATCATTTTCATAGGCAATAACATTCCTTCAAAGTGCATCAAGGCTTAAAGGAGAAGCAGAGATCACTGCAGAAGACATTATGGAAATTGCTGGGGTAAACCAGCTATTCCCCATCTTAAAATACACCTTTAAATCTGGCAATATATTATCATAGACAATTTGCTTGAAATGTAAATTTTCCATACTAGTTTAGTACAAGTGAAAAATAGACTTAATATCTTCAAAATTAACTTCTAATATAGTCAAAATTCAAAAGAATGTAAACAATTTATGTTAGTTTGGCCTTTACTTCTACCAGTCAGTTTTGTTGGTTTGGAATCAATCATATTAAAATTTTTAGATAGTATTAGTATCTTGTAAGCATATGTTGTTGATAACTGTCATCTTCCAACCTTGGAAATGCTGAATCTCTGGTAGTTGTCTAGCAACTCCTTCTATCCTACAGACGTTTAAGTGATCATCAAATGCTTCTGTATTTGAATCACCACATCTGTTTTCTTTCAGCTATGGTTTCTGTTGTGTTGTTTATTCTTCTTTTACCTTTTCTAATTACATCTATTTCATTTCTCATTTATAGGCAATTCCAAACAATTTCATAGATTCATTGATAAGCACCTGCTACTCTGGCTCATATGAAAAAGTTGAACATGCCGTCAAGGTTTATTTTTTTGTCTCTTTTTGACATGGTTAGTTTTTTCTGTTACTTTGCCTTAACAATGTAATTCCAAGTGAAATTGATAAGCAGTTGAGACCACAATCTTTTTGTAGGAGATAACTTTGAATGGCTTTTCTGGTTCACAATTTCTGAATCAGGTAAGATATTTTACCCCTTCAGACTCATCCATATCAATGCTCATTCTCAATTGTTTCAGCACCCACAACACATTAAGCTGTTTCTAATAAAGATAGTGGTTTTGTATACTTTTCATGGACTTGATTCACTTCAATACCAAGAACTCAATTTTGAGTTCTGAAGGATGACTACTTTTTCAACAACCTTTCTTACCCAAATAAGAACTAAACTGAAGATTTCATTTTTTGTCCTGATTATTGCTTTTAAACATGTATAACTTCTATGTTTGTTATTATCTTAGATTCATGATGCAATAGTGCAAATGGAAAATATAGATGATAATCAAAAATCAGCAATTATGGAGAAGCTAGCAGTAAGTATTTGTCAAATAGTCTCTTATCCTCTGAATTATAATCCCAATAAGCTTGTTTTTCCACAAAATTAAATGTTACTTATTCCAACCCTCCCCCAAAATACATTAAAGATGCAAGTTTCTCTTAAGGCATTTGCTCTGGGATACTTGCAGACTGTTTTGGCAAAAATAGCAAGGCATGTCTTTAAGAATAGCTTGCTTGCATGGTATATCATTTTGTAGATGATGTATTAATTAACCATTCATTGATATATTGCAGGAATGTGACAAATGCCTTTGCGATGGAGCTGATGAATATCTCCAGATTATGAGTCTAATGACTTTGACCATGGAACAGTTTTGTAGGAATAGTTAGCCAGCCACTGTGAACCACTGTGATTCACTTCGAACACCAGAAATTATTAGGAACAAGACGAACAGGCTTGTTGCGTCCATTCACTGAGACTCAATAGGCAGCATCTGAAACTACATGCATTGTAAGTTTGCAGTGTGTGTCTACTGCCATAGCAATGCTTGAAATTCCAGTGAAGGATGCTGAAACAATTTTTATTATTGCATTGCTGCCCTTTTCTAGAATTTGCTATTGACTATATGTGATGCCCTTTTCTTTCTCTCCTTTTGCAATGACAAAACAAATAAATTAATACTCTATTTTGAGTCAGTTCTGAAGTTGTTTTACACTAGTTGCACAAAAGATGCATCTTCTTAGAAAAAGCAGTTCAAGTAGAAATGCAAGTCCTTTACATGATTTGGTGAATTATCCCAATTCAGTTATGGAGGTAATTAATTTACAAACATCATAAAAAGATTATATATTTTTTAAAAGAGAAATACTTTACATCAAAACCTAAGTTGAGGAAATAATTCTTGCAGGCAGTAATAAGGAACAAAATCTTGTAATGAATGTGTGCATGATATGAAACATATAAGAAACTAGATGCTTTGTATTGTCTTCTACTTTGATTGTCAGAAGTGGTGGATAGGTATGTTATTGAAATTCAATTCAATGCCATTCTCTTATTATGATACAAATTTAAGTCAATTTTAGGCTGTAAGTTCTCAGTATGATTTACAGTTGTCTTCATAAAACACTAAATCTACAGTTTGCTGGTGAAAATTATTTCCTCAGTATCATCTTTCCATCCACAAAGTTCATCTGCAATGATATTTAGACGGTCTTGGCCCCAAACCACGGGCTGATCATCAACTTGAAAGGAAGGCACACCACAGCACCCAAGAGCAATTGCACTGGGAGGTAAATGAAATACAGAAAGTGAAGGAAACAATGCTAGTGAACAGTGAATGCAAAAATTTGTCTCCTGTTGTTGGTTTTAAAAATTTTCTGACAAATCATAGAATTCTACAAATATTTTTCTGTATATTTCAAACAAGAAAGAGTTACAAAAGCAGGCTGCTTAGAAGGTACAAAATTACTAAAGTTTTTTCTATTAACATAATAAGTGACACAAAATATACCTTTCTGTGTTTTCCCTCAGTTTATCTTTAACACTTTGATCTTTTGATGAGTTAAACAACTGTGGTGCATCAAATCCTGCATTTTTTATGATATTCTCAAGCTCCTGCAACATTACAATATCAAATAGATATAACAAGAATACACCTTTGGACCAATCACCTTTCAGACAATGCTATAGTATCTTATATATAATTTATAACAAGGTTTTCAAAAGTTCTCAGGAATCTAACCACTTTCAGTAGGGACTATAACCCTTTTCCATTAAGACAGCTATAAAGAAAAAAAAATTGAAATTTGAAGGTCAGGAAATGGATATCAAATACCATTTTAAGACTTGAGATAGCTGCTAATAGGATCTTTTAGTTATATACCATATCCCTTCATTGCTGCAGTCTTTATTTCTTACTTGCATTAATTTTATTATATGTTCATACAAAGAGCAAATCACTAAGAAAATGTTACCTTTTCCTCACCAATATCAATGTCCTTGGTCCAAGCAGCATCATCTAACACAAGCATTAATGATGTTATTGGTAGTATCACAGGAAAAATCATTTACAAATGATTCACAATGGTGTTTTCAAGAGCATATAAGGCATACTATTCCCATTGCAAGTAGTGGATACTTTTGATGAAATTCATTTTTTTCATTTCTATTGATAAAAACTTTTTCACAATAAGTGGAAATTGTTACCATAGTCAGATGGGGGATTTAGCACTGTATATGACATTTTGAAAATCAGGATTGTCTGAAAATTTGAGAAAAATGCGCTTAAAAATTACTAGAAACAAGATTAAGTTCCATACAGAAAAAACAAGAAGGGTTAGTGGAATTTTCATCAATTAATGCAAAAGAAAGCCAAAAATGAAAATCTAAAGCCCAGATTTTTTTTCTAATTTAACCCCAGGCTTAGGCTTAAGAAAAATTCTTAAAAGTCGGCTTGGGCCAGCCCAGGTGGGTAACCCTACTTCTTTCCTCTACATGGCTGCATAGAAATATTAGAACACTTACAAACAGCCATGCGCAATTTATCATCAGGATGTGCAATAGTCATTCGCAGTGCAGTCAGAGATTTGTGTGGGAATCCAGCAGGAAACTGGAAATCAGTAATTGAAAGAAAGTCCAACCAGTCACGGAAGTCTCTTGAGCCATAGTTACGTTTATTTTCCCCAACATATAGCATTGGTATCTGAGTTAGAAATATTTAAGACATATTTGAAAAGATGAATGAAATTCAAAAATATTATTCTTTAATAATCAAACCATTAATGAACATAAAAATAAAGTGGTCAAATGCCACTCATTTTTTGGATCATAGTAATTGTACCAATATCTAAGACTTGATTGGCGTGCCAAGAACTGTTGAAATCTGTTGGTAGTGGAGCTGTACTTAAGAAACAAGAATTGCAGAGGGCTTGATAGACCAAAGCAATTACTGAATTTTGTTAAAGTGTTTAGTATTCACAACTCACGGTTATAAATACTTGCAGAGAATATAGCCTTTACTGCTTGAAAAAGGAAAGATATAAAAGACTTCATATCTTTAATCCATATTTTATCTTCTCATTGTCTGCATATGAATGACATTTCTAATTAAATATATTCTGCAAGGACATTAAAATTTGCTAGTGAATTTACCTGGGGGGATCCAATAGCATTGAAAAGTGCACCAAGAAGAATAGGTACCCATTCAATCTCAACATCAGCAGGACTCACACTTTTGATCACTCTTGGAAGCTACAAGAAAAACTATTTACTTGAGTAAATGAAAAAATACTGTTAGCTGACTGCATTTCATGACAATCTCAATACATGTATTCATCTAATGCATTTGACACTGGTTAAGAGCTGGTGTCAAACAGCTATAAGTCAATTGCCAAATTTCTATGTACTCAAAAGTTCCTTGTTAATATTTTGGCATCATGAATTCAATAAGACCTAATGGGCTGCCTATAACTCAGACATTAATTGGGTAACTATACACAGTAGACTCTTGATATAGCAAATTTCAGAGAAAAATGAAAGATACTTTGCTATATTAAGGTACTCTGGTTTGGTAGAAGGGAAAAATTTGGTTAATAAAACTAAGAGCCCACTAGTTATAAAACTTTTGTTAGAGTAAAATGAAGGAAAAGAGACTTCAGTTTGAAAAATTGAGAAGCTCAATATTTCAGAGGTTCAAAATACTGAGAGTCTGCTATACTAACTGCCAATCACAAGATATAATCATTACTTTCATCATAGAAAGACAGTCATAGCTGCAAATAGCGCAATACAAACATGACGATGTGCCACAAAACACCATGGACTTGCAAAGTCATGAAAAATCTTTAACTTTCTCTTCTTCATAGGGTCTTTTGGTGTGGTTAGGAGCCTATGGGGTTCAGCATCCTTCACACCGAGCTCTCTCTGGACAAAATGAAATCGATCACAGCCAAAGTAAAGCTTTTCATTCACCCAGAAACTGAAAAACATTATTCCTTTGTTAATATTGAGCAGCAATTGAGAAAAATACTAGTTTAAAATTCTAGCCACTGCCTTGAATTGCTAGCTATTTTGGAAACTCTCATGTGAATTATAAATGATCGATTGTACTCTGAATGTTATGCAGAGGTGGCAAAATTGCAAGAAGCTACATATTAGTTTCACAGGAAGTTATATCATCTGGAAAGAATAAAAAGGGGAAAGAAAAAAGAAGAAAAGAGGAGGAGGACAAAAGGGAGAGAAAAATGAGAAAGAAAAGGAAAAACAGGCAAGGTAAAAGAAAGGAAAAGAAAAATGGAGAGAAAAGTTGGGAAAGACAACTTACTAGAAAAATAGTCAAACAAATAAAGGAAAAACTGAATTTTAAAGCTACTTTGCAGAAAGCTTAACTTTTTTCCACCCCTGATGTTATGCTAGAACCAAATTCAACAAGTATGAGGTCTTGCTCTATATTCTAAAATAAATCCTGAGGCTATGGATTCTTCAGTGTCTATTTACTACTGGGAATTAATACCTTGGGACACCAAAAGCACCTCTATCAACTGCCTCTTGGGTGTTGGCAAACAATGCATTCTTTCCAACAGGATCATCTCCATTAACAACAGCAGCAACATCAATATCCCAGTTGATCTTTGAAACCTCTTGCTGCAAAATGCCAACATTTGATACATCTGTTAAAAGGAAAATAAACAGTGTTGTAACTGAAGATAAGGCCCTCCATATTTACATAACTGCTGCATATAAGAAAAGTAAGAAGCTCAACCAGATATCAGTTTTCCCAAATGAGTAGAAAGTTGCAAAATATGCAAAAATGTCCAGTTACAAATGATTTGGCAAGGCTTCACAGCAAAGCAAATGCAACAAGTAAATTTGCTTCTCAAAAAGTAATATATTGCAACCTCCATGTAACAAATACAAGAGAGATAAATTCTATTGCCCATTGCAGAGAGGTGTCTCATCATCATCATCATCATCACCATCATCATCATCATCATCATCATCATCATCATCATCATCATCATCAT
>OLMO02000231.1:23745784-23765637 GCA_900291935.2 Cassiopea xamachana
CATCATCATCATCATCATCATCATCATCATCATCATCATCATCATCATCATCATCATCATCATCATCGTTTAGCATCCCTAATTTCCCATTTACAGTGGGGTTAGACAGGTGATCACTGCCTTCCACAACTGGCAATCCTGTGCCATGAGTTCCTCTATTCCCAAGGTGTTCATACCTTCTACCAAACATGCTCTCCAATTTTTCTTGGGCCTTCCTACTGGCCATCTGCCATTGCAGAGAGGTGTCTACTGCATGAAACTGCAAAATCTTGACCTTGAGCATTTTTCAATTGCTTTGAGGTGCCTATTTTATAAAGGCATGCATCCATTGATCTTACACACTCTAATCATTTAGAAAAACTGAGCTTTAACTGAGGTTCCACTATGCATGCAAATAGAATAACAATCCAAGCCATTGAAGTAGCACAAGTTCATGCTCAATACTAAAATCTTCAGTATAAGAGCTAACATAAAATCTGTGATGGGTAACGTATTCAAATTGACACTACAGAAAGTAAGCTAGGAAAAGTACCTTTTCTTTCAGCCCATAAAGCATGATAAAGCAAGTGAGTCAAGTCTTTTCTCTGATCACTTGTTTCATCTTTGCAGGCTGCCAATAATCGCATTGGCTTCAAAGTGCTCAGATCTGGCATTGCATTCACTGGGTAAAATGGCACATTGTGTCTTGCATAAAGGCGAGCAAGATCTAAAAGAATATGAAATTTTCCTTGATATAAACAATTAAAGTTACAGTTATGGTTTTCAGTCAAATAAATAGCCAGTGGAACAAGGCAATGGAGAATAAAAGACAAAAAATGGATGCACCATGCGCATTTTTTACATGCACTACCTTTGCATGTAAAAATGCACATTGTGACATCATGATCATCTGGACATACCTTTACCAAGTGCTAGCCGCTTTGCAGGGTTCATTGATTCATATGCTTTTGTATTTGTGTCATTTGCAGGCTTTGTTGCTTTGTATATACCCCCTGGTTGAGATGAATGTACATATACAGGCAAAAATACATACAAACATATTGACTCTCAAAAGTAAGATTTAACTTAATATAAACAGACAGAACTGAAATGTCAGGCTGAAAAGTATGATATCTATCTTTTGGAAAGTCACATGCATGCAAATCTTGAAAAAGACATGGTTGAGCATTCAATGGGTGTGGCAATACTATAAATCCTCAACCTAGCCCCACCCTAGAGCTACAAATTGCTAATAAGCCCCCCTCACATAAGCCCCCACCCAGGCATGTGACTGTACCTATTTGAGAGTCTGTTAGTGCTTTATAGAGCTAGGAATGAAAAAGCTACCATTAATTGACAAAAAATTGCCTGTCCTGTAAAAATCATCCTATTGCTTGTATGTGTAGCATTGAAGAAATAGTTCACTGGTAGAAAAATTTCAACTGGAATATGACCAACTACCAAGAAAATTGTCTAAGCCCCCCCACATCAATTATGCCTCCCTTCAAATAAGCTCCTATGCAAAAATAAAAAAAATATATAAGTTCCCAGGGGGTGATTCAAGGATATACATTATAAATATTGTAAAAGTGTTTGCTTGGAATCTACATACTCATTTATTGGCACAGGAAATTTGCAACTTGCAAAGTTGTGTCCAAATTCTGCTTCTGAGAGCTCATTTGACTTACTACACTGCAAGTATACACTGCAAGCGTTCAACCTGAGATTGAGAAAACATAACTCTATAATTTATTCGTGAGTAAAACATAGAAATGCTTTGCTCTTAGATATTAACAACCAAGGCTTTTCTGGCCACACCCATTTTATTCAAAAATAATTCCCTGACGTTTCCCAAACTTATGTTTTTTCAACACTCTTCCCTGGCTTTCCAAGATTTTCAGAAAAACAATGGCATTTTCCCACGCTTTTCTGGTAATCCGGGCTCTGTCCACAATTTCTCAAGTTGCACTTTTTGGAAGAGTATACTTGCAGAGCTCAACTAAACAAAACGTAGAATTCTGTTTTCTATTTCTCAAGCTACACACTTGAAGTGAAATCTACAAGTGTATACATGTTTCCCTCAAATCTTCGTTGTACATATCCGTGATCTTGACGAAATGTGAAATATTTTGCAGTCAGGCTAAAATGTAAACTGGCTACAACTGAATGCTGCGCTGCCATTAATTCGAGAGTGGAGAAACAAATCAAATCACCTAGTAGCACTGGCTTCCATCTAATCCTTGCACCAGCTGCATCTGCAATTCCTTCAATTAATCTTGAAGCAAGATATGCATACGGGCAGATAACATCGTAATAGAATATCAGCTCCTTCATTATAGGCCTAGCTTTGTATTTACTAGCTTGCTCTTCCCACTGCTCCTACGCACAGTACATACAACTCGTCCAAGTACGACTAGCTAACAAGTAAAAGATTTGTACCAAAAAGAAATTTTGACTAACTAAAGGCACAATTCTTGACAAGTGACTGATAGGTCCTTTTTTGCCTGATTTATAACTAAAGACATACTTTCTTTTCAAACTGACCCTTCTACATCCAGGGGTGTAGCCATAGGCATAGGCGGAGTTAGCTGGTGGTGTACGGCGGTGCGACACACCTCCCCCAATGTTTTCGCCCCATACGGTAAATCTGCACTATTGTCTTACCATTCGGTAAATCCTGCAACACTTCCGTAAATTCTGCAATAATTGTATACCCATTTATACCCAGTGGCAGCTTTTTCGGTTTGAAGTTATTATCTTTTACCCACAGCTGAAGGCACTTCCATTTTTTGTACTGTTGCATGATATGCTGTAGGCAAAACCTGCTAGAAATTAGCCAGACCGCCAATTGGGAAACTTAAAATTTCAACTTCCTACACCCCCAATAATTGTCTCCTAAATCCGTCCCTCGCCATAGGAGGGTTCGTGGGTGCCACCCCCAACCTTTAGCTTGTCGGCAAATTTTGTGCACCTCTTTTCATCAAATTCTAGTAGTAAAAGTTCCTTTAATAATTCTTTAATTTTCCATGCACATGTAGTGCCATAAAATGGTAGAGACACAAGGAAACATGAAAATTCTGAATCATTTTTAATTTGACTAGAATTCAAGACTAACAGCATAAGGTGGGAGAAAAGTTTTATAAATTTATCTATTTGATATGCGGTTGTAAATGAGTGGAGCCGGCTTCCTAATTCTTGATCATTTGCAGTTATAAAAACTGTTGAAGTTGAAAGTTCCATAGGTTTTTTTCCCGTTAGTAGCACAAGCTCTTTATATATTTTGGCCGTCTACATGTAGGTTCCTTTTAAAATAGAAAAACGTTTCCATCGATAGTACTATTCAACGTTTTGTTGCTGACAATACACGTGGAAAGCCTTCTTTGTCACCAAATTCGGTCCCAGGGAAGTCTTCTTTGTCGTCAGATTGGACTGTCCATAGGAGGTGCTCTGGGGGGGGGGGTGAGGCAATACTTGCTTGTACAAGCACTTTGGAGGGGTAATAGCCTTATTTTACTATATAACTCTCCAGGCTAATGATTCTTTTTGGGAGCAAAACCATAAACAATTTGTCATTTTGGGGCAAGTGCCCCCTCAGGTGTGTGCCTCTTCTCCAACAATTTTCCTTAGCTTTGCCCCTGTCTACACCCCTTCAAAGTCCTCCAACTCCTTCGGTTACCTCCCAGACCAAAAGCGTGGAGGGTGTGTGGCGACCTCTTTTTCCTAAGTAACAAAACGAGGCTGCAATCAATTACCATTGTTCTGACGTTTGCAATCCGAGAAGACAACATTTCATTCTGAGATGTGTATAAATTGGGCAATCGACTACTTCTGTCATATCTTTAATAGTTTTTGGGCGTAGTGGTACAGTTTATTACATTTTACCCAATTACTTAACTAAATCAGCTTTTACTCTCGCACTTATGGTGTTTTGGTGGCCTATTGTGACGTAATAGTCGAACAGGAAGATTACTCGAGAACGGCAAGTGAACAAGCGATCGACTGATTGATACATCGAATGCTCACTTTGACACTTTACTGTGGAGGATTTTGTACATAGATTTGCTTTTGTTTATCCTGTAGAAACAAGGAAATTTAATATACTATTGTCTTAGTTTGGAGATTTTTTGTCATACAATACATGTGATTTTTGACACAAAGAAGAGAATTTTTGGATATCGTTGTTGCATCGTAATTGAAAGCGATATTGTTGAGGCTCACACGTTTTGATATTGCTGAATTCATTGCACATTTTTCCAACTGAACCTTGCATAGTATTATGCATAATATGAAATATCGATTGTGGACAACATGACTTTTGAATGCAGTGCAGCGTAAAATGGATTCGGCCAGCAAGGGGCAAAGAACTTGGTTTCTTGGCATGGATTTCAAACAAGTCGGGACGCTTGTAGTCACAATTACTTGTATGATAACTCCTTTGTCCGTAATTTACCACAACCCAAAATATTTTTTCTCAAGTGAAGGTTTTGCAGACGGAGGGGACTTATACTCACATTTTACAGAAGCAAATTTTATCAAAGAGACTATACAAAATGGTGGTACAAATTTTTGGTTTAGTCATTCTGCGCTAGGGTATCCAATGTTTACTGCTTATCAACCATTTCCTGAATTCTTCATTGCCCTCTGCATGCTCTTTTTTGAAAGGTAAAATGTTTGTTGTTTTTTACTATCTTATCACTATGGTTCATTTTTGACTTAATGTATTAATTGTTTTTAATGGTTTTAAGTTTACTTTTGGAGAAGTACAATGTAAGTAAATGCTATTTTTTGCCTACAGCATTAATTTTTGTCAAGCCATGACCTTTTACAGGTAAAAATATTCATCTACACATACATTTGCAAAGGCTGCAAAGCACCCCATTGATAGGCAGCAAAATATGCAAGCATTCATACTCATTAAATTGAAAATTCCTTTGGATTTTGGTAGAGTTTACTATATGGGTATAAATTGTAAAACTTTTTGATGATTTTGGTTTGGCATTTGTTCAGCTTCCACCATTTGTACTGATCAGAAATAATTAATGATATATATAGCTATTATGAAATTAAACTCAGCAAGTAAAAAGAAAAGTATACTCTACTCAATGAAGTTTCATTTTTCAAGCCAGTTTGCAAAAATTTGTATTTACAATATCATTGTTTTCTTATTTCATTGTTTTTCCCATTTTCTTCTTTTTAGAATTATATCACCAATGCTAATATTTCGTCTAATATTTGTTACTGTTTTGGCATTTATTCCTGTTACAATATACAAGAGTGCTCAAATTTTTGGCTTGAAACTGACAGAACAGATCACTTTATGCCTTTTATCATTTGCCATACAAAGTTGGAGGAAGTTTGGGCTGGAGATTCCTGCCTTTGTTGACTATGGCCTTATGACGCAAGCATTTGGTATGCTTATATTATTTCCAACAGGTGAGATTTATCTTCAAGAATGTAGTGAGGATTTTGACACAATCTTGATCAAAATATGATCCTAATTATCAATATAGATATGGTAGCTCTCAAATACTTGCTTGTGGCTTAACTTTGAATGTCCACTCTAGGAATGGATCTTGATAGAGTAAAAAGCCATCATTTTGTTACCCAGTTGGGAGAATGTTGTAGATTTTCTTTCTTCCCTAGACTTGATGGGAATAAGTAATCCTTGACCTTAAACCATGGTCATCTAAATCATTTAAAATTTAGTAGGAATAGACAGAAATGGACAAGAATCATTGAGTCTGAAGCCTGATTGAAGTGCTAAAAAATTTTGTAGATGTGAAATATACAGGAACAATTTCTTGTAACATGGAACATTACTCTAAAACCCATAGTGAAAGAGGGGAGTGTTTATTAATTTTAGCAAATTTGAAAACCCACCTGCTTCTTATTTTGACCCTTCCCATTTATTAGTTTTAGTAATTTTGGAGTTGCTTCAAGTTTAAGTTGGTCATTTTCCCAAAGATGTGAAGGCAGGGACTGCATTAACACTCAGCTTCTCATCCTGTCTTGTGTTTTGCTGTTTTTAGGCGATGTTAGCGCATCATAAGAACAGACATATCTTGAAGCTGCTTCCTAGATGTTTGCATGTTTGCCTACACCCTGGTTATTTTGAAGCCCCTGCCATTTAGTTTTGAAAATATGTTAGGCCCCCACTTATTTTGACCCCACCTCATTTATCATGGGTTTCAGAGTAGTCCTATATAGTAGGGTTGTGATTCCCTTGGTGTATTGGAAATTTGTTATATGAAGAATAAGTTGAATATTGGGAGATACCTGCCCCTATTGCTTCCTACCAATTTTTCCCCATTTTTAGTGTCCAATTGTCTTCAATTGAATTGTATTGAATTGAATCCAATTGTATTCAATTGAATACAACCATGTCTTTCTGTTCACAGTTTTTCATTTCCCAGTCAGTCCCGACTTATTTACTGGATTGTAGAAAGTCTTTCGAACTTATCCTGCTTTCAGGGGTGGTGCCAGGAATTTTCCAATGGGGGGCTGACTCTTCCAACTGGGGGCTAAAACACGGTTTTCAGGGTACTATTATTCCCAAAAATCTCCAAAATGTAGTTGTTTACCTTCCGATGCAGGGCTACCATGTTCCGACAGGGGTCTACTGCCCCCTAACTCTCTCCTGGCACCCCCTGCCTGCTTTTATGTAGGTGTCATGGGCTTGCTATTGATGTTGCTTGCAAGCTATGTCATATACTTTAACTAGCAATAGGTACCCACAAAATATGGGTATGCTTTTCCCCAAAAAGTCTATCTGCAACCTAGCATTGGAAAAAGAATAAGTGATGTAAGAGTTCCTCGCTCCTACTGAACAGTTTGCGTTTACTCAAATTAGCGAGAGACAATAGGCAACAAAACTGCAAAGAGCAGACTGAAACTTTCTATGGCTGATTATGTAGCACATAATTTATATTACTCAAAATGAAGGGAAGCGCTTTCCTAGTTCATAACTTTTAGCAATTTAAAAATATCCGAAGTGTAGAAGTTCCTCAGCGATTTTATACAAGGACTTGGATGTGTAGCTCTTTCTGCATCATTAATTTGACGTTTTTTTGGAAGGTGCAGCCCCGTTTGAATGTAAAGAATTTATATTCAACCTTATTCAGGACTTTAATATGAATTTTGCTGCAAATAGAACATATTATATAAAGAAGTGGTCACTATTTATAGCTGATAGCTTGATTCCTAGTTGATGCATTGGCAATTTTGCATTACTTATGATAATACAGATAAATTATCTTGCTTTCTGTAGTGTCAATCTTATACAGATGGATTATGGCAAATGATTGTAGAAGAGAAGATTTAACTTTGCCCAGCCTTCTGCTTTCATTGTCGTTTCTCACAAATTTTTTCTTTGGTATGTTGATATGCATCCTGGCTGGCGTGATGCTCATCGTACACATAGCCACATACTCAGATAGCGATACCCAGCTTATTCTGAAAAAGATCCAGAACTTTCTGTTGATGCTTGTTACAAGTATTTTGTTGATTTCCTGGTGGGTTCTAGCCTGCTATGCAGGTTACAATTACATTGGAGGTTTACCGTGGAGAGGCGAAAGCGAAGATGGGTACAAATTACTGTCTATTGCCGAGAGCTTCACAGAAGGAGAGATGTTTGATTCTAATAGAAGTTTTCCATGGTTTACGATACTCGTTCTTCTTGGCATCACCATCAGCTGCCTGAACACAATGCCAAAAGTTTTTCACAACTCCGACTGTACATATGACGAGAGAATTCGTAGCTTTTGGTTACTACTAACGACTATTATCAGCCTTTTGCTATTCCTTGGAAGAAATACTTTCTCATTTTTCTACGATTTAATCCCGTTGCACACAGAGTTGGAAACAGTGAAATATCTAAGCGCCCTACATTTCTGTGGATTGCTTTATGCATCACAGGCACTTTCAAAAATCCTTCAAAAGTTATCAGATTATCTCAAATCCTTTATAACGTTGCCTTGTGATTCAGTTGAGGATAGAAAATCTTCAAAATCCTCGGACCTCTTTCGGATTGTACAGAAGAATTTGCGAAAGATTGGAGAATATTTTGGCAGTACTTTTTCAACTTTGACAGAAAAAAGGGACAGAAAAATTAAAGTCACTCTAGTATTGTTAGCTACTGTTTTTCTGTGGGCAAACCATTTTCAGACCGTTGGAAAGCATTTGACCATTACAAAAATAAACGAAAAGTTTGTCAAAGAACTGAAGGAGCTAAGAAACAGTACTGTAGATGGACGGCTATTTGGACATAGGGCATTTGGTAAGTTGCTACTACGTTCAGCTCACTTTTAATCAATTTGATGTTATCCTTTTTCCTACAACCTAGAAAAGTTATTTCTGCTTGTTTATGTCGGTCAGCACCTCTTTCCAAACATCTGTAAAAGTTGCAGCACGCCTTTTTGGAAAATAAGCACCCTTTTTACATTTGCACCTCTAGCAATGATTCCTTGGTAAAGAACCTAATCCTTTCTTTTGTTTTTCATTAATATTTTTTTTAAAGCAAGTAAAGTTGGAACTCAGCGTAGCTATTTCTTTTGTGCTACTTTAAGTTTGTTCCTTTAACTCAGCCGTGAGGTCAGGTACCAGTCCATTGAATCAGTCGAAATTACAACTCTGGCGTCAAGGGTTTTTATTGTGTCAAGCTTCCCACTATCTTTACTCATTATGATGAGTTCTGTGATGCAGCAGTGAATGAAGAAAAGCATCATTGTTTAGAGTATGACTGATTAGGACAAAATGGATCCTGAATCGGTAAAAACTTTAAGTCCTGAAATTTACATCCGTAGGGTACAATTAAATATTTGCTGAGGGATGTAGCTGCACTGACTTTCTGGTCGTCTATCTCTTTCTTTTTTACTTTTACATAATAAGATGTGCGATCATTTCCAAATTTTGTCAGGACCGGCTTTGATAAGGAACCAACTTTTATCAGGACCGACTTTGATAAGGACCGGCTTATAATCCATAGTGCCTTATCCTTATATCACACCCCTTATCCCCATAAACTCTATGTGTGTACCCCTGCTTCCATGATATTGTTTCTCTCAGTTTCGAACTAATTAATAGACTGTTCTTCATTTGTAAAATTTATAACTTGTATTGTCATTAATTTGCTTACTAGTCGCAAACCGTTTTTGTAGGAACTGCAAATTCTTTCGAACTGGCTGCTCTCCCTTATTACACCGGCAAACCAGGTACGTGTTTATCAGCCACCACTCTTCATAAATCTTGCAGCGAAACAGACCTAAACGCAAGGTCTAAACCAGGAGTGGCCGTTTTTTCTCATTGAGGGCCCAAAGGTAGGCCTGCGCAGGGCCGTCGAGAGAATTCCGAATCCCTGGGGCAAAAAGTAAGACGAGGCCCCTGCGAGCGAAGCGACCAAACAACTTTCAGGGTCTAGAAATTAACTGTGGAAAGTTACTGCTGGTTTACTTTATGAGGCCCCCAGACCTTGAAGTATTGGGTGGTATTGGGCCCTTTGGACCTTGAGGCCCTGGGGGCAATTTACCCCTCTGCATGAATGGGTGGGTCTACCACTCCGAAGAATCTCATTCATTTTGTGAAAAATAGCAAACAACTCTTAAAAAATCACCGTGGCTTTCAAAACCACGAAAACCTCGTACATTTTTTGCGAGTGATGCATCCTTCGATGAGAGCAATGTGTAGCGAAAATGGCGAAACATTTCACGTGATAGCTGTGTTGTTGTGCATGTGTTAACATTATAGGAGCTTACATCCATGTACCTGCTACAAGTGTTTATTGTTCAATTTGCATGGATGAGATAAAAAGGAAATTCTGGAGCTTATGGGACAAACAGAGGTAGTCTCATGTAATCCACAACGACATTGTTTCTAGTTTTGGCGCATTTTCATGTACATCATCATGTCTTGCAAGAGATGCAGTTTTAGAAATTTCACATGTAGCAGAAGTTTTGTCCTTTATTTACCCTTTTTGTGGTTTGTTTTGCTCGTAAAGCAACAGAATTTCAATGTTACTTGTAACAATGCTAAATGATGGAGCGATCAAATGATTCAACAACATCCACCCAACATTTTTGCCAACATTTTGGGCAAAATGTTGCATATCTTTTACAGCCCGTTTTTCATATAGTGCCAAAGTATCAAAATAACCATACCTTACAGAAATTAATTTTGTAACAGACCCAGCCTTTCTCAGGCTTTCCCAGGCCCTCCCTTTCCCAGACACATCCTTGGAGCCTGAGCATGGCTGGCAAAACTCTTTGCTTATATAATCAATTTTCTTTCTGTTCCAGGTTTGATGACTTATTCTCGTGGCTATCATGACAGTTTGTCAGTTTTTTATTTGGAATCAATGAAATTCACCCCCGACAAGATCAAGATGTTTGTCAATGCGTTGCGTCTTTACAACATACACTTTCTAGTCACTTCAAATGTGAGGTTAAGGGAACCCTTTGCTAAGGCATGTCAGCTGAAGCAGTTAAAAAAGATTGATGACCTGATCTTTTACGAAGTGCTTCACCAAGACAATGACTATGGCTACTTTGACTTCGTCAGAATCCCAGGCCACATCAAAGGCGATTTAAAATTGATTCGCCAACCTGTCTTGGATGCTTTGGAGTTATACCAAGTGAACAACCTTCTTTTGATAAACCCATACGAGGGTACCAGAGTTACTGACAGTGTTGTTGTCGATGTTAAAAAGGTTCCTTTGCTCAAAAGCTGGGATGATTTTGCCCAAAAGAAGGTCATCGTGACGTGGTCATTGAATGGTAGTTTATTCTTTTTGATCTTTTACTTTGTATTGGAATTTTGCGGATCGTTTTGTTTTATATGGTATTTAATCAAAGTGTAGGAATATCATTAAGGAAAATGGGCTTGTTTTAACCCTGCTTTCTTTCAGGCGCGAAGCTAAAGAATTGTTGTTGGTGGGGTACAAACAGACTTCGTTCGAGCCCAATTTGCCGACAAATAGGATTTTCCTTGAGATTATCAGCAATACAACATTGACGAACATTATTGCTATTCGGCAAATGCGTCGACAAGCTAAATATTGGGGGCTAGGCACCCCTTAGCACCCCCTATGGCTACGCCTCTGCTATCTTTGGGTTCCGAGAGAATGTAGTATTTTGTCATATGTTATTCCTTGTGACATCAACCCATATCTCTTACGTGACTGTCTTATGAGATAAATGCTGAAGGAAATTGATAGTGCTTGGTTCTGCTAGTAGCAGAGCTTGGTCCCTAGACATAAGGGGTACATTTAGAGTTGCATATTCTTGCCTCTCATGGCTAGAATAGTGTGGGGGTAAGCGAGGCAAGAGTAACAGCGAGATAGAACAGTTTTAGTAGCCTGAATTTGTTAATCACCTTCCCTTATTGAAAATGAATAGAAGGAATCAGATAAAGTTTTTGGAGTAATTCCAAAGAAGTGAAGGATTATTTAATTGAATTTTTCAGGTTATCAAGTTGAATTGTAGGTGTTAAACTTTTTCGAAGAGATTTCTGGTGCCCATTTTTACTGGTTTTTCCGCTCGAATTCGATATTTATTACCTGATTTTGTTGTTTCTAAATTAATAGGAATGGAAGCAAATTCTGAGGTGATCTTGAATCAAATGATCAAAGCTGATTCATCAAAATGGATTTATTCCCAGGTGATTGAGGAGAGAGTTGTTGACAGTGAATACCAAGCAATTGTCCACGTGTCCGATCGAGGATCTGATGTAGGCCTATTTATTTGCTTTTACTAATAACAGATATTTCACATAGTTAAAGTTCCAGCAAACCTTTTTCCCAATCACATTTATCTTTGACATATATTTAAAATGTAGAGAGATACATTATATTGAGATGTAATCTCTAGAAGAACAACAAGTTTAATTCATGAAAGTTTAATTTAGTTTAATTTAATTTACTCGTCGAGAGGCAGCTGTTTTTTTTCTTTGATATGTCGTCTCCGATGAGCGAGGACACCAGAGATAACTTGAAGAACCACAGGCTAGCCCCTTGTTTTTACGGCTCGTTTCAATTTCTTCTAACTATTTCTTTGAACTTCCCCCAATTTCTCTTCATTTCTATGGAATTGTATTTTGCAAGTTCGTTTGGTGATATGTATCTTTTCTCTTGCCCTTCTGCAACAGGCAGTATTCCATTACATGTTTTTAACGGCAGGTTTGTTTTCCCCCATCTTGGCATTGTGACGGAGATTCTTTTCAGTACAGTATTTGAATAATGAATATATTGTTGGATATTGCTGATACCGGCAGGAAATATTCTATTCAACTGAACTAAGATAGGGGTGTAAGTAGAAAGCTTTCATGGGAGGATCAGGTCTCAGGTAGGCCAATAGGAAGCTCTCTGTCCACAATGAGTCTACGAAGTAGACAACTGTTAGGGGTCATTCATCCGTTTTGTAAAGCCCCTATTGGAGAAGGAGGGTACCTTCATTTGTACTACTTGCGGGTTATGCTACGGAGCGTTGCAAGAGAGGGGAGGAGGATCTCAAAAACGGTAAAATTGGCGTTATGTAACAGATGAATGAATCCATTTTCTCAGATCTGCCGAGTAACTCTACAATCTTTGTTCCTTGGGGATATGTCATGCCTGTATCGCCTCCTCTGTCAGCTTAGACATGATTTACATACCACAATTTGATTCACCAATAAATTTATTTTCTAGCCTTCCTTAGCTGAGCATTTATTGCTGAAGGTAACATATCATCCATTCTGGAAGTGCTTCTACTATCGTGTCTCTGATGATTTCATGCTCGAGATGTTCAACGATTCCCAATCATTCGATGGCAAGATGTTTGCTCATATAAATCACGTAATACCGAATTTGATGTCCGTTTCATTGCCTCCAGGAAGATACCTAATGATTTTCACCTACCGTTTTCCTGGAATTTTTAAACTCTTGAGCGTAATATGTGCTATTGCTTATTTGAAACTCTTGTTTCGATATTTATCACAAAGTTCCTCCAAGAAACAGAGAAGCGCATTGACGAAGAGAAATATAGAATCCGCAGAACGAGAAACGAATTCCGGCTCCCAGAGTGATACATGGAAAAAGCGAGCGAGAGCTTTTCATGACAATACTCAGAAGGATTCTGATGCTTCCACAGCTCAAAGTGATACATCGAGAGATCAGGAGAAATCTTCTCCGGGGGTTTCTAAACATGAACTGGATACTTTACCGAATTTCAGACTTAGGAAGTCTGACGCACAAGCTAACAGTTTGCGTGATTGGCAGGTCTTGGTAAGAGCAACGCTACAAAGGCGACGAATTGTGCACCCGTTAGAGCAAGTATTATCAACAAAGGAAGGGGAATCTGCTTTGGAAGGTTGTAACAGTTCTCCTGTACCTCTTGAAAGCAAACGGGTGAGTTTCAATTCAGACCAGCCTAAAGGAGATCAATCTGCTTTAGCGACAAGGCAATCACCTGCTTCTTCCATTACAAATAGACTATCTAAAGATCAATCTGCGGAAGACAACGACTGCGCATGTGTCGATCCAGAAAGAAAGACTAGTAGTGCAGTAGGTAGAACAAGAAAATACATATCAACAAGCAGTAATTCAGAAACCAGTGGAAGTGAAGATGAAAGGGGTAAAAGGAGAAATAGCAGTGGAATGAAAGCAGGCTGTAGATACCCTTGTCCTATTGATGCTAACGCCGTGAATGAAGGGGGGCGCGAAGAAGATTGTTCTATTCGCCAGTCAAGGACCATGGAAAGAGGCAGAATGTCTCACGACAAAGGAGATTATCTCCTAGATGTCAATGCCAATTTTACTTATAAGAATCTAGTAAACGGATCTTCAGTTCGCACTAAAGACTTAGCTTGCGCAAAGGAAGGAGCACGTCGTGAGACACAGTCATCTGATTCTAGTTACAGCGAAGAAGGTTCCTTCAGTAGAAGAATGTCACGTAGGAGAGATACAATTACAGAGAATGATTAGCAAATTCATACTTATGCTGTAAATCTGATAGGTTTTTTATCAGAAGTAGTAACATTGCGTAGCAAAGCATATAATATATTATATAATACACAATTACTAGTCTGTTTCTAGTTTTTATTCTGAAGTAGCCTATGTGATATCTACTTGATCACAGCTATCAAATATACCAAAGTTATCAAAAATATCAGCAAACGAGATTTCGCTGGGTATGGAACATTACTAGAAGTATAATCTCTATAGCATTATAATGCACAAAAATGAAAAATATTTTGTTCACTGCTTGTCTATTAGGCGCTTAGTTGGATAAAATAATCAATTTTAGCCAAGGAAGAATTCCTCTCTTTCCATAGCTGTAAAGAATATATTCATCGGAAAGATTGCAAACAGCTTATTATTTTTCTATACAGCATTTTGAACTACCTCTTTTAAAAAAGATGGCAGCCACAATCGAACTGTGGAAAAGCTCGCTTTAAAAGTTAATGATAAATCTTTGTTTGCTGAAACAGGCAGCATTGCTCCTGATGCGTCCTGCTCTACCTAAATTAAGTACAAAATTAATTAAGAAAAGCTTATTTAAATGAAAAATACCTTGAATCGAATTTTGTAAAAGCCATGTTTGAGTTTCCTAAAAATATACAGTTGTCACCCCCAAAACTGTGAAGTTACAGTTACATGGGTGTACGTTATCATGACTGAGGGCCCAAAAATAATGTTCTTGCGGTATTGTAAATTCAACTGTGGCCTGGAAAACTTGAGGTGCAAAAATGTCTTTAAAATGTATCTGTCACTTGTCGTTACTTGACATTTAAGATCTGCATAGTTTTTATGGCAAGAACTAGGGCGTGGTCCTGAAATTATAAGAAAGTGTTCATGTTCAAAAGAAGCCATTTGCTCCTTCGAAAAGGTGGACACATTCTTCATCCATCTGTCCTCAGCTAGCCCAATATTTCTGGTGTGCAAATGATAGACCTCCCAGTCTGGCTATCAAACAAACAATTTTCAGCCTTTCTACATACAAGGTCTTCCTAAGTCCACGAAAATAACAGTAATACCTTTCCAACAAGATAAGAGCTTGTCCAGAGTTTGAAGTAGAACTCAATGTCCACTTCCGCCATATTTCAGAGGACCTCGTTTCAGTGAATTTTCTTTCCTACCACATGGTGCATTATGGGTTGGTATCCGCACATTTTACCAGTCCTCTCAGCTTCCTCAGTCTTTTATTCGATAAGTCATGCAACATGTCCACCGAGAGAAATCCTGCAAGGTAAATTGGACCAACCACTTTTCTACCTGCTTTGAATTTTGTGGGAGAGAAAGGGAAATCTATACTGCTTTCATTCTTCTCCGTAAAGCCTATTTTAATCAAAGCCATTTAGCGTATCTTATCATTGACGGGACCTTCCCTGGTGTACTCAGGCCCTTTTTTCTCGTACAGGAATTTATTAAATCCTCATCGAGTAGGGCATTTAGAAAATTACGTAGGACGCTATTACTTGTATGTTTTGACTAATAAGTTTTGCTTTTGATACAGTTCAGAACTACAAGACCCCAAGAATGAACAGGGAGGGGAATACGATGATAGCGCGATCGAGGTATGGATGTCTATGAGCATTTTATCGTTTAACTTCTTTCGATTGGCGTTATATTTGTTCGATATTTTTCGTAATCATGCCGCTTGCGTGACTGTCTATTGTTAAAAACTGAGAATATGAAAATGGACCGTAATATGTATATGAATCCAAGGGTGGATGTGAGTTTATCGCAGATTCTGAAGTCAGGATATCCCCTTCACCTTCATCATTTGGTTTATGAACCATCACAGTTCAAAGCCACTTTCCAATCCTCACCTTTCATTTTCTCATGACGCTAAGTTTTTCCCACATATTGGACATTTTTCGTCAGTTTCTGTCATTCATTCATCAGCAACTAGTTTGCAGCTGTCAGAAAGGGCTGTTGATAGTATCTACCGGAGGAGTGTGCCTCTAGGCAATTACCGTCTACTTAAAACTGTGTCTCTTAGATTTTGACAATAATTTTTTTTATTTTGTAAAAGGCAACGAATCAGAGGCTAATATATTTGTTAGTTGTTGTCCAATGGCATAATTTTGTACAATTTGGAGAGTATCAAATCCCAATTTATTTCTGTACTAATGCATTGTATTATTGGCTTGAAAGCTTAAATATGCTTTGCATTTTGGGGTTTTAATGACTTGCTATATAGTTTTTAGTAATTTACAGTTTTCCTCTCAATAGTGAAATCATTTATGATTTTTAGTGGCAACAGGATGTTTTTTGCACACTTTTTTTCACTGACCCCTTCTAATAGTAATGATTTTTTGGTGTGCTGCTGTGTGATTTGTGAAAATCTTTACTAATGATGCTATTTAAATTAGTTCAAATTGTGTTGACCAATATAGGCTAATGAGGGGTGGACATCCAGGGTGCATTCTGTGTAGAGCTCATACCAGATGTACTCCAGTAGCTCCTCAGGTGTACACTAATGTTCAAGATCTTCATTATTAGTGGAGCTACAAATGAATAGTGTTCAACTTTAAAGTTTGATAGAACAGCAAAGATAAAAGATTTATGCTCCAGAATTTTCATTTCAATAGGCCAGTATGTGGAGGAATATAGTTTAGGCTAAACCCATGCTGCCACACCAGCAGGAAAGCTAACTGCAAATCAGAGATCTTAGGGCCTGAGTGCATGAAATGCACTTTGGTGGCACACTGTGGATATGAGGAATTCAGTGTCCATTACTTTCATCTTTCTTTGTTATTGTGAATTTTAATCCAAGCTACATTGTTTTCCTCACATGCTTTGATATCCATTTATTTTGCAAATAGAATGGAATCAAATATTTCATGTTCTCCAGAGTTCCAATATATTCTAGAAAGATAACTCAACATGCATTTATTTTATTATGATTTGCAGCTTTGCATGTTATGAGAAATGGAGACACATTATATGTAGATTCCATAGGTTATGCATTACAGTAATAGCCTGCATATATGAGCTAGGGTTTTAAGGACCTGCTAGGCTAAACTTTTCCCTGTACAAGAGAATCTATTTAAGCTAAAATTTTTAGCTAGGTCCTTATCAGTAAGGTTGCTACTTATTCAACTTGACATTACTTTTCAAATAATTGCCAAGCATCTGCAAGTGCTGTACTCTACTACAGTATATGTCTGGTAATGAGAAGCAAGCACATAGAAGTGTGATACTGAAATCAGGCAGTAATTACAAAAGACAGGCAGGCTGAGTGTCTATTATTCAAATGAATTTGAGTGTCTATTACTCAAATGTTATCATGGTAGAAGAGTTTGTTTGTTACTTCTGTTTTAAAGTTTTTTCCGAAACACATTATTGCAAAGACTGTTGATGGAAGTTAGACTTCATTAGAATTCATAGTTTTCCAAACTGAAGCACCAGATCCTTTTATGGACTAGTTAACTAATTAAATATTGAAAATTGTATGATATACAATGATATTTCTTGCTTTTGCCTTGGTGTCATATTATTCTCCTGCAAATAGGATGTTTCTTTGTTTTAGTCCAATTGGAATGCTGTCTGTGAATCTTTTGATGATATGAATGTAAAGGAAAACCTGTTGAGGGGAATATATGCTTATGGGTATGTAAATGAGTACATTGTGAGTTTGAAGTATTGATAAAAATCAAATGAATTTTAGCTGAGGCTATTCTTGGCTAAGTTATGAGTTAGGGGTTAAGAAATTGTGGAATTGAAAGTTGATAATGATGTCACTAGAATTGTCCATCATATCCTAGTTTGGACAAGTCAGTGATTCAACATAGATTGCATTGATTGCTGGAATTTCATTTTGAACCCAATAAATACTTTTTGAATTAAGTCAAAAAAATTTGTATTTCATGATATCATTTTTTGCTTTCATTTAATTATATGATATTTAATTTGATGGTGTTTAAATGAATTTTTTTATTATAGAATTTCTCTTTTAGTTTTGAGAAGCCCTCTGCTATTCAGCAAAGAGCTATTGTGCCATGTATTAAAGGTTATGATGTCATTGCCCAAGCTCAATCAGGAACTGGCAAAACTGCTACCTTTTCAATTGCTATATTAGAGCAGCTTGACTTTAACTTGCCAAATGACAGTGGAAGAGAGAAAAAAGCTGCATTGCAAGCTCTTGTCCTAGCACCTACAAGGGAACTTGCACAACAGGTATGAAAGATTGGTCAACCAGTTTAAGTCTTTGATTGATGACATTTGATAGCAATTTGATGCATTGGGTAATGAACAAACCTCTTGTAGATAATGGTGGGAGCTTACTTGAAGGTTATGTCTCATGGAGGATATGTTGTTTCCTAACCAGGGGTGTTGTGTTACAGTTTTTAACAAGGGGCTCAGAACAGAATTTTAGAGACCAGACTCTAGAATCATGCAAAATAACTCCAATTCACTCCCTGAAATTTGTCTGAACACCAAGTTTGTGCCAGGCAATAGCATTATATTACATTGTATACTAATTTTGAAATGAGTTTACAGATCTTGAACAAAATAGAAAAGTCTTCAATAACTTGAAATTCTAAGGGGAGCTGAGCCCCCAAGATCAGCAGATTTAGCATGGGAGCTATACCCCCTGAGCCCCAGGAACTACATCCTTGTTCCTAAATCTAGCTTGTTGAACAACATGTCACTACTTGTGGCCTCATTTGCAACCCTTTCTTCAATTTAGCTGAAGCTACGTAACCAGGCTATAGTTTCATAATTGCATCATTAGTAGTCAGTATTTATTTGCTGGATTTTGGATTCTGCTTATAATACTTAGGTACTTATATTTTCCTTTAGATCCAGAAAAATATATTAGCTCTTGGTGACTATATGGAAGTGCAATGTCATGCATGTATTGGTGGAACTAGTGTGCGTGATGACATGCTGAAGCTTGAGAAGGGTATTCATGTTGCTGTTGGAACTCCTGGACGTGTCTGTGATTTGATTGATAGGAGAAGGCTTGAAGTCAATGACATTAAGATATTTGTGTTGGATGAGGCTGATGAAATGTTATCCAGAGGATTCAAAGACCAAATTTATGAAATTTTCAAGAGATTGCCACCAAATGTTCAGGTAAAACATATGTACAATTTAAATTTTGTTCATACATGGCAAAGGTAGGCACAAACGTGTGTATTTATTATGTGTATGCATGCATGTGTGCATTTCAGTGGGTGTGCATGTTTGCTGATAAGGTAGTGGCAGTTACCAGGTCATGCTAATTCTGTAATGCCTTGGATAAGCACCTGGGTGCTTATAAAATTTCTGAGCCGCAAGGATCGGCACTTATTCAAGGGGGTACTTATACGAGAGGGGTGCTTATTTATTCATTTGGATCTCAGGGCAGTTCAGATAAAATGAAAGACAATAGATAGCGAAAAAGAAATACTTAAAGACCAAAGTTGTTGGCAAATGAAAGCAAAAAATTGGCCAGGTAGCTTTAGCCAAGTGCAAAGCAGTGACAAATGATATTAAATTTGCAGAAGTTTTGATCCAAAAGCTTGAAGAAAAGAAAAAATCATTGGCATTGAGATGGTGGAAAGCTAAAATAGACTGTTATTGTATCTCTGTTGATTTACCTTTATTTATTTCTTAATTAAGCACCAGAACAAATGTCGTTAAAGATGTTGATGTGCCCTGTTTTATACAACAGAGGAATGGACCTTTTTCGAGGGTGGTTGCTTATTTTAGGGAGTGCTTACTCATTATTTTTCAAAGTAGGGTGGGCACTTAATCGAGGGGGCACTTGTTCTAGGGGCACTGTATTGAGGCATTATGGCATGGGTGTCAAACTCTGGCCCGCGGGCCACATTTGGCCCGCCGTGTAATTTCATTTGGCCCTTGAGGCAATATCAAATTAACATTAGAGCTGGCCCGCCGGTATTATAGAGCGGTG
>OLMO02000231.1:23765737-23791728 GCA_900291935.2 Cassiopea xamachana
AAAAGGATGCTTTATTCAACCTTGGCCCGCGGCTTCAGTTCAGTTTTAAATTTTGGCCCACTCTATATTTGAGCTTGACACCCCTGCATTATGGTAATAGCTGGCCCTCATTTTTATGTATGAGCAAAAGTAGCAACAAGATTGTGTTGAAAAGTTCATTGAAAAGTTATATTGTGATAGCATTAAAATATTGTGTCCAAATATGATGTCTTGTGGTTTTCTGCATTACATTAAATGTATAGAAGTTAGTAGTAGACAGTGAAGAGAGAATACAAATTGGAGTTAATGGTTGATTTTCATCACCAGGTCATTCTTCTCTCAGCTACTATGCCCTCTGATGTCCTGGAAGTAACCACTAAATTTATGAGGGATCCTATTCGAATCTTAGTGAAGAAGGAAGAGCTTACCCTAGAGGGTATCAAACAGTTCTATGTTGATGTGGAAAAAGAAGACTGGAAGTTTGAAACTCTATGTGATTTGTATGATACTCTATCAATTACCCAAGCTGTCATATTTTTGAATACAAGGCGGAAAGTTGACTGGTTAACTGACCAAATGACAAAGAGAGATTTCACTGTATCTGCCATGGTAGGTTGTATTTTTGGAATGACTTGTCAAGAAATTTTCTGCCAAATGAAGTAGGGTTGTTTTTGTCTCACTTCTATTTCTCATCTGTGTGTCATAGAAAGTATGAATTGCCTTGTCAATGGCTGTTGGATGATACTGCTTTTTATTTTCCTCTTTGCTATGAGTGGCCAAGCTTGCTTGTTTTCAGAGCCACATACAATGAAATTAGGATATATAGAACTGCAAGACATGATAGGTTGTAATTCAGTGAGGTCTCATTTAGCACCTAGTATGTAAGTATATTGTTTGAGATTTTTCAAACTATATACAAACTATTAACTGTGATTGGAAAAGGAGCTCAGCCAACATTTCACAAGCTGCATATCAGGCCTTGTCCTGAGCAGAAGAAAGATACTCTAAAATGAGGGCTGTCCAACAAAGACCAATTAATCAATGCTCAGTTATTTTAGTATTCAGTCTGTGGATTCTCTGACAGATTATTTGGGAGGAGTCAAATTAGTTGATTAATTGGGAGGAGTCAAATTCTTTAATTATCCGGGTGTAGTCAAATGCTTCAATTGTCCCATTAGTTGGCCTCTTCGATTCTTCAGGTGTAGTCACATACACCGATTATCCAGTTAGTGTCAAAAAAGTTGATTCTCTGGTTGAAGTGCAAGCAATCTGGCTGTTGCTATATCAATAATCAATCAAATGGCTCTTTATGATGCTACTTCACAGGAACAGTTTTCTCACATTGGTTTTTGCAAGGAGTTCACTCGTAATAAACATTGTACTAAGAATGCTGTATGCCTGACCACGCCTATTGTAAAATCAACCTAAAGTATGACCATGCCCATGTTACCGAATAATCAATTGCTTTATAATTATCAAACTGAGTAATCTAATAGTGAAATCAAAGGTATGGATAGCCGTATATAAGATAAAAGTGCCTTGAGCAATTTAGAGGCTGCAGTTAGGGAAATCCCTTGAGTTAACTGGAAAAGATTTCCCTTTCTGTCTATGTGTCACTTGAAGTCAGAACAGCAATTTTTAATAATAATTATAGTAATAACATGGCAAATTGAGCATGTCCACTACAGTTGTGGCTCTTCAACTCAGAAACAAAAACAAAAGGAAAGACCAACTAAAAGCTAATTTTAGAAGCTTAGATCTCTTCCAAAGGAAGGAATAGAAAGTAAAGCAATTACATTTTTTTGCTGAAAACTAAAATCCTAAATTTTAATCAAATTTTCAAAATCTGCGTTCATATAATCAGCTTATTTGAAATAGGTTCATTACCAACTTTGAAGCATTTTGAAGAGAATTTAGTTTTCAGCTAAAAATTGTTGTTTTGACCTGAAGTGACACAAAGGCAGAAAAGGTTTAGACAAGTGATGCTACTTCAAGAATCTTAGTGCTTGATAAATCCTGCTTCCAGCATTTTTTTGGTGTACTTTGGGTGCTTGAGCTTGATAGAGCACTGTTCTCAACTAGGCCTGTCTATTATAATAGCATAAGAGCTTTGGTTTGGCTACCCCTACTTAGAACACACCAGCTCTCTGATAGGATGGGTAATAATTTGTCTATTTTCCTTATGCTTTTCTTTTGTTGTAGCACGGAGATATGAACCAGAAGGAGCGTGATGTCATTATGAGGGAATTCAGATCTGGTTCTAGTAGAGTACTGATTACAACAGATCTTTTGTCACGTGGTATTGATGTACAGCAAGTGTCATTAGTCATTAACTATGACCTTCCTACAAACAGAGAAAGTTATATTCACAGGTATTTTATGTTGTTCTGTTTTTGTTCAAAGTTTTTTAAATATTTTAAATAGTATCATTTTTACCAATCTGTTGTTTATCATATGTGCATCTATCCAGTTGTTCCTTAGTTTCATCCATTCACGGTGCCTACCATATGACTTCAAAGACCACCAATCTCCATTTCATCCTGTCCTCAGATTGTTGTTATAAATCCACGAGTTTGCATATTCCAGCATTTCTTTTAGTGAAATAATCCTTATATTTCTTCTGTTCTCTTTTCCTTACATTTGTCAAAAGGATTTCAATCTTTTTTGTAATTTAAAGGACTTAGAATTAGTAGTCCATGGAAATTCTGACATTTCCATACTCTGTGGTTGTAGATTCATATTTTGTATTTGCATGGGAGAATCAGAGCCTTCAAGAGAAGGTGTCTACCAGCAATTTATCACCAGCTACTTCTGCCTAAACTGTCATCTACTATGACATTGATATGGCATAAAAAAGTACACATAATACTTGCAAAACTCCTGGGACATACCCCCTATTGTTTGTGGTCAGCCACTTACTCCAAATATTGTTGAAAGCTCTGGAGAATGTAATGTATATAGATAGCAGATGGAT
Organism: Cassiopea xamachana; assembly: GCA_900291935.2. Classification (NCBI taxonomy): domain Eukaryota; kingdom Metazoa; phylum Cnidaria; class Scyphozoa; order Rhizostomeae; family Cassiopeidae; genus Cassiopea; species Cassiopea xamachana. The sequence goes on from OLMO02000231.1 coordinate 23,768,691, forward strand.
GCTCTTTTTCTTGAAATGTTTTATTCTTCAATGATTTAGTTCATGTCACTTCCCCATGTACGAAAGGTTTTACTTGTGAGTGCCTAATGCACACGGGGGTTGGAATGGTCAGGGGGCTGGAAAAACCCCCAAAACCTAATTAGCAGGGGGGGTTGGAATATGACCAAAATTGTTATAGAAAGAGCAATGGTTTCTTACGACAAATTTTCATCAAAGTAGTATAGCTAAGTCCAAAGAATGAAATAGAGATCAACCATACTACACATACAATTAGTTCTTTTCTTTTGATATTTTTTACTTGCACACCAAAGTAACTTCTCTAAAAATTGCATTGGGTGAGATCTTACTTCCAAAATTTAATAGTTTGGGGATTCAGATAAGAATGTCCTGGGTGGAAAATTTTTGAAAAATTGATTATTGGGAGGGGGCTTCTATTAGACGCTCAGGAGTAGTCCTTTTGTCAAGATTGGGGGCTTGGGACCAACACACATGTAACCTCCATTTACTCAACAATTCATGCACATTTCTCAATAAGAGCAGACCAAAACGGCATCATATTTCATTTTTCTAAATATACTTAGTTGCCTATAGAGTTCCCAAATGCAGGGTAGAGATTTGTTTCTATAATGGTCATTAGGTATTAAGTATATTTTCAAATTCAACTGTCCTTTCATTCTACGTTTTGTTTTCAGTATAGCCATCGTAGGCAAGTATTTATCAAGTTGAATGGTAGTTCTGCATGCCCATATAGAAATCTCAAATAGGGTGGGTGCTTTCGAGCTGAGTTCAGGATTTGTATCCTTATGATGTAGGCTTATGCGTTCGTATGAAGATGTTAGAGTATTCACTCCCATGTCACAATCTGGTTTTATCTTTTATATAGAATAATGTACATTAATGGGTGGAGGTAGCATAGTGGTTAGAGCACATGCCTCCTGTGCGGAAGGTCTACGGATCGAGCCAGCTGAACGCTCGCTCACTGACCACCCAGCAGGTAATGGGTACCTGGTGGCAACACTGGGGAGGTAAAGGCGGTGAGGAAAGGAACTGGCCACCCTACCTCACATGCCAATGGCTCAGGATAAGTGTCCTCCCTAACAGGCACTTCCCCTGCGTACGAAAGTATACGGGACTACCTTTATCTTAAATGTACATTAAAGTATTGTACATTTGTAATTGTGAGCTTTGATATTATGATAACTTGCTTGAATATTGTGATTTTTTAGAATCGGACGAAGCGGTCGATTTGGTCGTAAGGGTGTTGCAATAAATTTTACAACAGTTGATGATGTGCGTCTATTGCGGGATATTGAGCAGTTCTATAATACAACCATTGATGAGATGCCCATGAACATCGCTGACCTAATTTAGACAAATAATAGTCAGCAACTTTAGAGATAAAGCTCATTAAAAAGCAGTGTTTATCATGCTTTTTGACCTTTGTAAGAGATATTACAATGAAATACTTGAAATTGAAGCGAAATTCCTCTTTAATTTACGTCTAATCCTCGTTCGCTACATGGGTCCAGTTGAACTTTTTTTATAAGAATATTTTTATAAGACCTACCATTTTTAGAGCCTCAATATTCTTAAATTTTTCTGATTTTTAGCCTAAGATTTTTCTTAAATTATTCTTAAGTGTCAAAGGTGTAACTAGATCTATAAATGAAATGAGTATATTCAAATCTTTGTCGATGTCATGATTAGTCATTAAGCAAATCGAAAGAGAACCAAAAATAATAAATATTGTATTTACTGTCTAAAAGTAATCTAAAAGTAACATTATAGCTCAAATACACAAAAATTCTAAGCCTTGATGAAGCTTGAACCTTGCATTATTCTTACATTCAAGCGATTCTGAGCTTTGATAGTCTTATAAAAATTAATTCGAGTAACACCATTTTAAAATTATATGCAGATGTCCCCCTTTTTATGCGAAGTGCCCCTCTTGAGATAAAAACATGTTGGAAAGTAGATAACTAGAAAATGTATCAAGAATTTTGTGATTCATTGCTCCTGAAATTGATACATTACTGGTTATTTGGCATCTGGCTCATTCGCCCTGTGCCGCTACAAAAGATTTATTTTGAGTTCCGCAAACAAGTAAGAGCTACTTGAGATACAACAGAAGGAAGATAAAATCTCATGATGAATTTGTACAGCACACACAACTGAAACAAGTATTTTCACAATGAGACTACGTTTTTATAGTTCTCAACTGCAACATAATTGCAAAATGTTAAGAAAGTTCAGTACTGAATTTTTGAGACCTAAGGCAGTCTTTGAGTTCATATGTATATAAAACTCGGTCTGTGCATATAGTGCTTGGAGTGTTCATTCCAGTGTGGAAACTGTAAATTGTGCACCCGAGTTTACTTTCCAGCAATGTAGTTGTGCACATAATATGGAAAATTTCCGCACTTGACCACTGAAATCAATTGTGCATTATGATTGTTAACTTGTAGTTTATGTAATTCAACTGTAGTTTAGGTGTTTATGTAATGGAATTCTTGAATGCGCATCCGTGATTGGAAGAGTTTGTACACCCAAGGACCGCTGAAATTTGTCTTTTCTCGTGAAAGAAAAAATGCGCACGTATTTTTCTGGCTTTGCACGCATGTCAGAAAATAGGCACGCCTAGGAATAGCAGTGCGCACTGCAAAGTTTCCAGTTTGAGTTTGTGTTGATTTTCCTCCAGCTTTTCTTTGTTATTGACTAAAGTTTATCGTTCCTTCAAATGACGGTTGAGCTTTTTATTAATGTGTAAGTGCAAAGCACTGGAACTGAAGAATTTTTTCATGGGAAGTTGTTAAGAAAGCTTTAATACTGGAATCGTGACAATAGTAAGAAATTCTCATTGCTGGGCCGAAAGAAGAATCTTTATAAAAAGCGTGTACTCGGTAACCTCTTTGTACTCTCTGCACCATAGAGATAATAGGACTATTAACTCTATGCTCTGCACGTGGTAGGCATAGGGTGTACAACAACAACAATAGAAAATGAAGTGGAAAGGAGGTTAGAAAAAAATGCCGCAAAATGGGCAAGAAGGTTGTAAAGGATGGTGACAGAAAGATAGTATTGAAACCTTCGTTAACTGTACCTTTCAAAGATGGAATATCATGGTATGTGCTCCTGTCTTAAGTTCTACCCCAATGCTCTGTTTTAATCTTTGAATGTTGTTTCTGAGTCCGCTTTGTTTGTGGTTTAAGATGAAAGTGTCGACATTAAATTTTTTACAATTAATGCCAACATCACAGAAAGTTACTTTTTTGCCAAGCTTCTGGTTTCCCACCATGCTTTTTCATCAAAAGAAGTGAATGAATAATTGATTGGTCTTCTGGCAATGACCGTGTTGTTCTTTTTTAGGCCGGTAGTAGGAAAAATTGAGAGCAGACGTATCATCGCAGAGATTAAACAGTACGGTAATTTTAATATTTCTGTAAACCAGAGATAGCTCATATGATTTATCCATTCATCTTGATAGAGCAGTCAAACATTAAATTTGGCAGTTGCATTGATACTGTTCATCAAAGAACAGATTCTTTGGTTGAATACAAAATTTTAATAGTACGGTCTCTTCAATACTTTTCATTCCCTTTGCAAACTTGATGTCACTATATGATTTTTTCCTGTCAATTTAGAGAGTTATCAAAGATTGCAATAAAGCGTCCTCCATCCAAAGGTGCAAGCTTTACAGGAAAGAAAAGGAAAAATGATATGCCAACCAAACTCAGCAAATTTTCTCAAAATGAGCTAATTTTGGTTGGTGTTAATGCTGTCACTAAAGCTTTAGAGAGAAGACCATTATCATTGGTTTTGGTCAGGAATTTATTTAATATCCTTTTTTTGATGATTTTATCTGTCCATCTATGTGGATTTTCTTACAATTTTGTGAAAATTTGTTGGAGATCTTTGGATAAACATTTTACCTAGTCTCTCAAACTGATTAGGTTTCATTTCTTTGGCATCCAAAGAATGAAAGAACTTACTCTTGATTAGTCCTTTTGATACACTACCATTGAGAAGACATTGATCATAGTTTTTTCTGATGATTAACTTATGGCTTTGAGATGAAGTTTTCCTTCTTTATCATAGGTTTGCAATTCTGCTAGGCCAGTTGACATGACTCATCATCTAATTTCATTGTGTGCAATGAGAGATACTTCTGGATGCTGTTTAAGTGGACTTAGTAGAACACTGTCAGAGATCTTGGGGATCAAATCAGTGCTGGCTGTTGGTTTTGTGGTAAACTTATAGTTAATATTCATCTGTATCCTATTTGTAACTGATGTCATCTCTCTACGTCAGCTGCTACCAATTACAAGAATAAAAGATAGTAATATATTCGTTAAAATGTAAATTCAAAGCCATTAACTTGTATTCAAGAAGATATTGATGATAGATATATATTGTACTAGCCTAGATTGATCATAAGGAATGCATGTGAGTGAAATCTTGCCATTGTGTCTATAGTATCAATTGGTAGGTTTGAATAATTAATTTTACAATGCACAGTTAGCTTTGCATGCCTGCCTTGGATTTGAAGGTAACAATTTGGTTGAAGCTATTACATGGATGTTTAACAACTGATCCTCTAATAGATAGACTTAAATTATAGAAATTTATGTTGGGATTCTTAGAGTGTTTTGTTTATTTACCAGGAAAGGAAGGAAAACCCTTTGCAAGACTTGCTGGAATTTATCAAGGACAAGGCTCCACCCTTAAATGTTCCTTGGGTCAATGTTTGGAAAAATGACCCTCTTTTGAGAAAAGAACCTTATATAGCAGAAGGCAGTAATGACTTAAATAAATGCGATGAGAGAGAAGAAATTGATAGAGAGGGTGCATCTGTGTTAAATATAAGTACAAAGAAGCTTGATGAAAGCAATGAGAATAGTTTTACCAAGGAAAGTCAAATAAATGAACCAGCAATATCTGGTAAAAACAAGGACTGTAACTATAGCAACATTGCTACTAGTATTGAAGACAATAGACCAACATCTGATAACAATGCAGCTCAGAAATGCAGTTGTGATATTAATGAGCATAAAAGGGGACAAAAGAGAACATTAGATGGTGTGGGTTACAGGTTATATGATACAAGCTTCAAATATAAAGAGGTGTCTGTTAGAACCAAAAAGAAGCCTAAAAACAAATGATTGTGCTCAGTATGATTTGCTTCATGCGTAGTAGATGTTAATGACAGTTTTGCCTCTCCTTATATTGCAGCTCTAAACAGAGCTATAGAGAAAGGTATTTTAAACACTTTTATTTCAATAAAATATTTTCAACAAATATACTAATATTTAAATATTATTATGTTTATTGACAATAAATCCATTTTACGTCCAAAACAATTTTCTGAAGCAGCAAATTCTTATATGTGGAGTAGACTATATGTGGAGTAATTTAAAGTATGTAGTAATTGGTCTGCAGTCACTTGAAAATATTTTTGAAAATATTTTGCGACAGATAAGTTGTATGCACATCTATTTGTGTTTGGTCACTAGACAAATATATTATTTCCAGAAGCATTCATATAACAAAAATTTACCATATAACAAAAAATGTCAGTTGTATGGTAAAAATGTCTCATAAGCTAAAAAAATAATAGATTGGCCAATGTTTGCTTGCATGTACCTGAAGTATTTGTAAAACTTGGGGAAGTTTCATTCCCCATTGCACAGATATGATGTTTATGGAGTATAGATGTGTTTAGGCAGAAACCAGTATTTATGTTTTTAAAAAGAAATCAATGCTAGCTGGAAATTGTAAAATAACTAATAAGGATAACATTACAATAAGGTGATAATGTCATTAAGAAATTTCTTAATAAACAATTTTCCCCTACCAGAAAAACCACTTTATTCTAAACAAGGTAAGCAGCACATTGTTTTCTGCATTCCATGTTTAGTGCAGCTCAGTTTTCGAACACGCAATGATATTACCAAACTCGTTATACATCACTATTCTGGTATTAAATTGTGGTTCATATATAAATCCTCTAAAGGCCTGTCCTCTTTATTCACATACAAGGACCTCTTCCCATCCCTTGTGTGCTCTAATAATCCCCATTTGCAAGGTTACCATTGAACTATGATGCTGGGATGGGGACATGCAGAGGAAATTAAGCAATGCAATGTCACCAAAGAATGGGCATGGATGTGGCCAAGTAATCACTAAACAATGACAGCAAGTAATATAACCCTTTAAAGAATACAAGTGCAGTACTCCTGCAGAGCATCCACTAACTTGAGTCTTCATTTCATGCCTATGCATAGCATTATAAAGTGGGTACATGCATATGTGCAATTGGATTTCTGTGTGTGAACTGCAGGTATGCATGTGCTACCCCCAACTTGCTTACATGGGAAAGATCTTGTTAAAAACTGTCACATCCTCAGAAGAGCAAGGATACCCTTGTTTCGCTATTTTCAGCTGTATGCGGTTTCTATACACATGCAGCTTTATCAGTAAGTGCTGTACCGCTTGCTGTGTTATGTTGTAAAATAGAATAACTGCGGATTGCAATTGTTGAATTTACTTTGGCCTACCTAGCAAAGGCCCATAAAGATAGAGCGATCCTCTCATTATGAACGACTCTTATACTATACATGGGCTTAAATCTGTCGGCAGCTTTAAACTTCGGGGAACGAAAAGTTTCGGATACAGTCTCATGCCGAAACTTTTTTGTCTGAAACGTTTCGAGGTTATTGTAATTGTTAGAGGCAAAATCAAGTTTTTGTGAGGGCTATCAATCGCTCGTGTAAATAGGTCTGCGAGGTCCTTTGCGCAGGCTTGCTTGCTTGGCCTGCTTGTCAGTAATCGATTATCGTTTTTTGGTAATCAATCATCGTTTATCGGTAATCGATCATCTTTTGTCGGTAATCGATCATCGTTTGTCGGTAATCGATCATCGTTTATCGGTAATCGATCATCTTTTGTCGGTAATCGATCATCGCTTGTCAGTAATCGATCATCGTTTTTCGGTAATTCTGGGGCATTTAGTAGCCTGTAGGTAATGCTTTGTTGCCACATCCCCCCACTCAGGTCTTTCTGCACGCCACTGGCTACATGGTTGCATTTGAAACTGGAATTATATTCTGCTATAACATAGAATTCATTTTTGGCAACGCTATTGCAAAGCAAAACCCTCTGGCATACACCTTAAAAGTGGATCGTTCATACCTCTGCATCTAAATATTACTAGCACGTTGTAAGGAACCGTTCATTTTTTCTTAGAATTAAGAAACTTATAGAACTAGAATCAAGTAAAAAAATTAAAAACTGATGATTCCTAAGCTATATTTTTTATATAGAACACTATGTCATCCTTTTATGGCTAATTGCGTATATGACAAATGTGTTTTGTACAGAGTTAAGCAATATTTTCCGCCATTCCAGTATCAAAATAACCTGTTGAAATTGACCATTGGTAGCTGATATGATAATTGTGTGGCAAAATTATACGAATTTCTTCTAAGTTCAAGAATACTCGCATAAATGTCCGCATCCAGCCGGACACTGTCGGTTGTTCTTTACCCATTCCTGCACATGTACTAAATGACCCCCGTGACCACATCCTTGACACCACGCGTACAAGCCCTTGACTGGAAGATGACAAATAGAGCATAAGCTGGTGTTTGTTTTGCAACGTCTACAGAACCAGCTTTTTGGTAAGGCTGCTGCTTTGTTGCAGCCTCCACATATTGTATTTATCGTAGTAGAATCTTGGTTTAGCATAGTAATGGAGGGGATGTTTGAAAGCTTAATTATTTTATTAGCAATTGTCCACAGTCTTCGACGACATAGCAGCTCAAGATACGCGAGAAACCACTCCTCTTTTGTGTGACTGTCAATTCCGTCTTCAAGTCTATTTTGAAGCACGATTAACACTGTCACTGCCATTTGTACATCACCACTTTCTGCAAAATAGTGCAGCATATCAACAATCAAAGGCTTGAAATCCCATTCCGGCAAACCAAGGAATTTTGATAGCCCAAAAACTCTGAAGTCTTCGTCAACACTTCGAGGCTTTTGCTTGTCGGTTTGTGATACTGGGTCTGAATGATTTGAAGAAGATTCTTGGTAGTGGCTATGATCAACTGCTAGTGACTTTTCTCCTATTGAATGTCTTGGCTGGAATGCCTCATTCGGAAGCATCCAATCTTGGCCATCCTCGTTGATATTCTCCGTAGCAAACAATTGTCCGTCAAACTGATCATCTTGAAATATTGCATCGAAATCGGCACCAACGCCTAAATCAATTTCGTCATCTTTATTTACATCTGTGTAAATATCTTCTCCTTCATTGCTATTACTGAGACTGTCATCAAAAACTCCGTTATTCGATTCAATCATTGAATGTCGTTTAGTTGTTTCAGTAGCAGATGTACCAATATTTTTTTCCAGATACTCATTGCACTCGGCGTTTACATCAGCAAATAAAAACTTCAAAATCAGCCACGTTTGGGCTTTTTTATGCAACTGCAGTGTACTACACACTTGAGCATTATGCGTGCAAATTTCGGGGAAAGCTCTGCCTGAGAATACAAGCGATTTTGCAAGAACTTGAAATGGGGATTCATTCAGCACATCTTGGCAACTGAAAAGCTTCATTGTGCTAATAACTGCTTTAAAATCATCTTCACCTGATACTGTCTTCTTAAAAAATGTAGGCATAGCATTTCCTGCTTGTATCATTTGCCTACTATGTGGCTGCTTTTTCTGCTCATTTACATGTTCCATCTGATTCGAATACGCATTGCAAATGTCACCCCAACAACTGAAACTCAACCCAACTGGTGGAGCATGTTCTGCCGGCCTTGTTGCATCCTGGAATGCATGCTGGTATAACATGGAATCTTTGGAGCATGATAGCAGTGCATCAGCTTCCTTGTGCCAGATGATACCAGTAGCAACATCCTGGTGCCTTGTGAAGGCTGCAAAAGGGATGTAGGGACGTCTTATGTCCCATACACTAACATGGTGATCAACAACAAGGGCACAGCTGGCAATGTTAAATTTACCTTTGGGTCGCCACCTAACACACGCAACTTCTGCAATGGTGGACACACAGTGAATGGCATCACCTTTGCTATGTATATTCCAAACTTTTATCTTTTTGTCTCTTCCTCCTGTACCAAGCCAACTTCTATCTTCTGGGTGCCAATCTAGAGAAAATACTGGGCCATAATGTCCAGTGAACTGGAAGAGTGGGTGATCTTGTTTCCGAAGGTCCCAAAGCTGTACTCCCCCACTTTCACAAGCAGCAGCAAAGAGGTGCCTGTCAAATGGGCTGAACTGCACATCCCTGATGCTGTCAGATCTTGCAAAGAACTTTGCTGCAACAGATCGTTGCTTCCAATCAAAAAAGTTAATTGTACCATCTTGTGAGCCACTAAGTAAAATATTTGAATCAGTTGGGTGAAAGCAGATTTTGTTGACAGTCCTTTTATGCTCATAGAAAACATGTTCTTGCTTAGCTCTTGACGACTTGTTCAAGTCCCATAAAGCCACAGCTCCATTACCGGCTGCTGTGGCAATAACGTTGTCATCCAGGTGATGCCATAAAACATCAATAATACTGTAGTTTAGATTAATTCGTCCGACTCGCAGATTGAGCTTTTCACTAAAGCTGGCACTCTTGATGTCAAGAATCTTAAATATGTTTCTACCAGCAACGACAACCTGAGTGAAATCCTTATTTGTACTAATAGTATTTATTGGAGTATCAAGGTTGAGAAAGAAAGTTTTGGGGGGAACTAATCCAATAGCTTTATCTTGGGCGCGAGCCATTTTTGATAATGTCTCTTCTGTTGGACTAGGTCTATTAACAAACTCCCACATCTTCCTCCATCACTCTTCAGTCTTACATGAAACAGCTACCTATAAAAGTTCAGGTTTAACATTAAATTTCTCCTTCATTGTATAAACTACAAAAAACTAACATTTTACCACCACTAGTATGCATTCTTTGATTTCTACATAGGGAAGGTCACCAAATTCTGGCACATCCACAGGCAGAAACAGTCAAAGTAGCACCAGGAATATGGTTTTCAGGCCTTGTCATGAGCAAAATACTGCACATGCGGTAATTAGCACACTTGAATGACTTTGCCTGTGTGATCGCACTGCTAAGAAAATCTTTAAATTTTCATTCATTTTCATAATTTTTGAAATTTCATTAAAATATGACAACACAATATCCATATGAACGCTAATCTAAATATGTAGCATTGATCGAATCTACATATGTAACATTGTCTAATCTTACATATGCAGGCTCAGATCAAATCCAGAAATGAAGAAAAGAATTGTACAGAGTAGCAAAGATAACATTAATCAAACAAATTCACTCAAACAAGGAAACTACTGTAGTTTAAACATCAGATATAAAAGCAATCTTTCATCAACAGACTAAATGTTGCTCCTGAAAGTTAGAAATAAGTGATCAATGTGGTCAACATGCTAGTGTGCAAAATATGAAGATAATCTAAATGCCCTTACCTTTCCAAATGAAAAAATTGGAATTTGAAGTTACTAGAAAGTGGTCAAGAACACCTATTTGCGAGTGTAATCACATGCGTAACTTGATGTGCACGTGTGTGGGTGCAAGCAATCACCCCTGCTAAAAGACAAAGACAGGTTTTCACCAAATTGTGGTGCATACACAGGTAGAAGCAGTGAAAATGAAGACTCCAACATGTGTGTATGTGAAGGCAGTGAAAATGGCACAGGGAGCATACTTCCCATGCACTACAAAGACCACAGTCTAATTTAACTAGAGATGTGCTTAGACACATTCCTTTGGGGGGCATGTTTGCAAATACCCAACAAACTATGACTAAAAAAGGTCATACACTATAATCAATGGGACCCTACATTTTCTATAGCATAACCAACAACTTTCTTGCAATGTCATAAAAATAGGGGTCACCTTCGCCCCCCCCCCCACAAACACACCGTTGAATACAACCCAAAATTATGTCACGTAATATGACACATGTTGGGAATCATAGAGATAGTTTCCTGGGACATTACCGTGAAGCTAATTCAAGACACTAAAGTAATGGCATGTTTTTACATGGTGTCTTTGCTAGGCGCAATGTTGCTTGTTTGTTCAGCAATAGTTTAACGTTGAACATTTTCAAAGTTACCGCTATGTGAAAGAATCTGTGAATCAAACAACAGATCATGTGGCGTTCTCTTGCGGTTCCATAAAACGTATTGTATTGCTTATTGGAATTTGATAGAAATTTCCTTGTTTTCAGACCTTATAAAGCTTATAACTTTTCAATCGATTATCCGACTTTTGCAAAAAAATTTCACTATACTCCAATTGCGGAGACATCCCACTGAGAAATAGTTCTTGCAGTGTCAAAAAAATTAATTTGTTACTTTGGATATGCTATTTGTGACCTGTGTTTGGTATGTTCGACAGCCATATCGAAATACTGCAGAATGCTTATTGCCCCAGGAGTAACGACGCTGTGCGAATTGTTCGATGACAAAATGATTCATAATACTTAAATTCATTAGTACAGAACTAACATTTATTGGCAGATAAGAATCATTACCTGAAATTTATCTCGTCTTTTCCTGGTTGTTATACTCGTGATTGTATGATACTGGCACCATTATTGATCTTGCCTCACCTTGATCTAGAGGCCAGCCACGACCGTATCTTAGAGGGCACAGAGCGCGCGAAAACAGAGGCGCGAATCCCGCTTTGATCGGCGAAATAGAAACAATTGACAGCTTTTTGTGGCTAGCATTTGAATATACAAAACGAATTGTGCTTTCTGTTCATGATAGAGAAAAGTCTTGGTTATCCATCAATTTGCTCAATCATGGCCGGCTATTTCATTATTGATTCGGATGATGACTTAGACGTAGACATTGAAGAGCCTTTCGGTACGTTTCGTGCAGATATTGTTGGAATTCGTTATTATAAAGGAAGAGTTAATACTCGGGAAATGGTTTCACTACAGAGAGAGCCTCAAAACATTTACGATTGTAATGCTATTCGTGTTGATAATATTTTTGGCGTGCAAGTTGGCCATATTAAGAAAGAGCAAGCAAAAGTATTGGCGAATATTGTAGACAGCAAAAGAGCAAGACTGGAAGGGTGAGACGGTGTTGTTTTCCTTTTGCTTAATCGCATGGGCTCATAGGTGGTATTCTTTAACTTAGACTTTCGCCATAATGCTTGAGGAAAATCTCCTAAAAGCTACATATTTGCAATTTAAAACTTTGCTCTGCAAGAATAATGGGAAAAGGAATTGTGATATCTAAGCTATTGCTAAGGAGTATCGTCAATACAATATTTTGAAATAGTGTTTTTATCTCCTTTCAAACCCAACCAAACCAATTCAAATTCATGCAATGCATATTTGTGTAGAAAAATGATGTTTTGCCGCTCTCAATAAGATATGCGCTTTTGTCTGTACAATACCACTAAACCAAAACCACGGTAAGACATCTTAAAGTCCTGGAAAGGTGTCTTTGCCATATCAGATATGGCCCAACAAGCTAATACTTCTACAACAACAAGCTAATACTTCATTATCTCAAGCAGTGGCTGGGCATGAGAAATCTGGTAAGTGGGGCATACTTCAGTTTCAGTTTATTTTTAAAAAATACTAAATACAAATAATGATATAATTGCATTAGTCAGATTAAGGAGGAGCTTTCAACATAGACTAATCGAGAGAGAGGGAGAGCTCCCCCCCCCCCCACATTCATAGCACTTGGCTGCTGTAATCAGAGTAATTGATTTTTTTAAAGAAAAGAATGAAATTGGATAGAGCGAATCAATATTGGTCAATAATATAAGCTTTGAGTTTAGTTCTAAATAATGAAGTAGATTGTGAAACATGAATAAAGATAGGGGTATTGTTCCATAATGATGATCCATGATATTTCATCATTGAATGAAGACCTTACATGGTTGTGTTCCTATGTTTCTAATATAGATCACCTCTTTCTACCTGGCGAGTTTCATAGCCATGCATGTTGGAGTTATATATAAATTAATCTTGGAAGAGTGATGGAGTTAGCTTATTAGTAGCTTTGTAGACAAAAGACAGAATATTTAATTTGAGAAGGTTATCCAGCTTCAGCAGATTAGACGATTTAAATCTAGGATTGGAGTGAGTATGAAGAGGTTCAAAGTTGATACATTGTTCTACTTTTTTCTGGAGACGAAACAATACTAGTTTGTAAGATTTTCATGTAAGACCCCACACCAACAACCCATAGATAGCTAAGAAAGGAAGAGAAAAGAGAATAATATAAGGACACAAATATTTCTTTTGAGAGCTGGAATCTAATTTTGAAGAAAATTCCAGATGTTTCCAGGGCATACTGAAATTTAAAGGGAATATCTTGAACCCCTTAAGCCCCTCAAATGTGCAACCCAGACAATTTTTCTCCCATAATAGTCAAGGTTTTTCCTTTGTTGGTGAAGGCCTTGTCACTTTATTTCACTTCAAGGTTATTTTGTGCTGACTAACAATCAACATAGTGTATACTGTCTTCATTTCAATGAAGATGAATATTGCTGTAGTGAGTAAAGATACTGAATGTAGCTCAGCAGAATGTGTTTTCACAGCTGGAAAAGGACACATCCTATTTTGCCCAGGGATGCCTGCACAAGAAAAGGGCAAGATTTATCCATAGGGTACCAGAGATCCGACTTTGACATCATACCATATATAAATCTCTTTCATGATAATTATTAATAGGTGCATGAAGCAATTCTGAACAAAATGGGACAGGCTCTCCAAGTAGGCAAATGGAAGCGAGTCTTCCCAAAACATCATCATTAGGTTGCTTCTGCTGTCAATAATCACTATACTTTCTCAAGTTTTCAGCAATGTGTCCCTTGCTTTATAAGTGGAGATGGAGCTTGAGGGCTTACAACAACACTTGTATAACATAAAACATTTTCATGTAATTCCCTCATACTCAGTGTCTAATGAAAGGGGCCACCATGGCTGGGCTCAGAGGAAAATATTTAATATTAGGGTTCTCAGATGGCTGGAAAATGCAATCTTTGGAGTGTTTGTTGTAAATAGAGTACAGAAAGAGTACCCAAATATCTTCTCCCAAAAGGGCAAATCTTGCCCCACTTGCCCCCCTTGGTGGAGGGCAGTGGGTGATGGACTCTGCTGCACCCATGCTGCAGGCATCCTTGATTATGCCCCACTTGGCCATCATAATTGAATTTAGTGGGGAAACTGGAATGTGCCCCAAAAAAATGCAAAAGGCTTTGTTGTTCTCTAATAAAGAATCAGCATGAGATAACTGATGAATTGCTAAAGGATCAACTAATTGGCTAGATCTTCTATTGTTCATGGTATGCCCTGCCATAACATAAAGTTTCATAAGGATATAACCTTGCATCATTTGTCATGTAGAAAGTGCAATGCAGATCAAGCAGAAGTGATGGGAGAGTGAATGCTGCTGTATCTTGTTGTCTTTTTAAAGGAATGCATTGCATCATAAAAAAGCTCTTGTGTGAAAATCCTTGGTGGGGCATGAGTCTTTGTAAATACTTGTTAATTGCAATTTGTTGAGCTTTACCAGCATTCACAGCAAGTTTGCTCAAGTTTTATGAGCTCAAATGGCAAGCCTCACTTTTTTAGATAACTTTGGCTAGCATCTGTTATGAGTAAAATTCCCAAAATGCATACTAGCCCTCATGAAAGCCTTTACAGTGGCTGAGGCTTTCCTTTGTAAAGATCTGGATTTGTATATTTGTTAAGATGGATTTGTAATGAAAATCATTGGTTTGGGGTGGATATAAGATCTACTGTAGGTTGGTTGGACCGATGAATTGGTGATGTTGAAAAGATATTTTGAGAGAATCATTTTGGTCCTGATTATGCTATTTTATATTGATGTGCAATTTAAATTTCTTTCTTCTAACATGTTTTGATGTTGGTTTTTAGCATAGTTCCATTTGGTGTCAATAATAAATATACAATGCCTTGTGACATTACATTCTGGGGAAGTGCTGATGACAGGGCATCTGTATTAAATGAGTTAGGAAGAAGTGGTCTCAACCCTGCAGTTTACAATAGCAACATGAAGAGATCAGGAAGTAATTATGAGTCTGGAATTTTCCTGAGTCAGCACTCCATCATTAGGGCACCGGTTAAAGTCTCTGCTGGTGATGTATGTTACTTGTTGTTTACTTAACAAAAGCATTTACTATAATGCTCATTTCCAATACCAACTATGTGCCTAGAGAAGCTTTGTACAGTTTTGCTGTATGTACATTTTGATACTCCAGGACTTCAAAAAAGTAGAGGAAAAGATTAGACTTGTGATCATTTCAATCAAGGGTGTGATGGCCTGCTGGGGGGATATTAGGTTTTTGCAATAGGCCAATGACAGCTTTTCATGGGAACCCCTGAATTTTTCTTGTTTCAGTGTGGTTCATTTTGTAGCACCAGATTTCATAGAAAGGACAAATGAAGTGAGGTACAGTAGGCCCCTAAAACTGGACTTGCCCCCCAACAATAGAAATCCAACCAGGCCCCTGATTGCAGTACTGATAGTTTTGGTTTGTTAGAAATCAGGCATCCTGCATGTTTGGCATTTTATCTCATCATTTTATAGATGAAAAGGGAATTGGAGCAGTTATTTGAAAAGATTACAGAAAATGCAAAAACAGCGCCACAAGAACCAGCAAATGTGAATCATCTTTGATTTCCTTTCCTTTCAATGCTTTTTTCTTATTTCATGACCAAGAACTACCAATACACGTTTTTTTTATAAGAAAATCACTATTTTGCCTGAGCCTCAATTTTCTTAACTTTTCCCGAAATTGAGCCTCAGATTTTCTTAAATTTTTCTTAACTTTTGCTGAAATAAACTGGCTAGAGTGGTTTACACTTTCGTTAATACTATTGCATACTTGAATTTGAATTCCATCTTTAACATTTTGAATACAATAGAGACGAAATTACCGATTTTTTGGCCTATAAGAACACTTAATTTTGGAATTTGAGCCTCGTGATTTTCTTACAATTTTCTTAAGATTTTGACGATTTGAGCCTCATTTTCTTATAAACTTTTTTCTTATAAAAAAAACGTGTACTATGCTTTTCATAGATATCATCATTTGATCTCTCTTAACAATAGTCATTACCTCAAAAATTATTATCATTTTGAATCCCTTGCTTCACAAATCTGATCAATCCTTGTTTTATTATTTAATGACAATTGCAATTTGCCATCTGCATCATCAGTATTCAGAATCAGTTTTTTATTTCTTACAGAAAGCTACATCTAGAAGTCATACTTGAAATTCCATATCACATATTTCAACCTTGATAGAGTGGAGTTTTTCATATTTCTAGGCTGTGAAGACAATTCTGTTTCCTCATCAGAAGCAAGCTCTTTCATGGATGATTGCTTGTGAGAGCAATGATAATCTCCCACCATTTTGGGAAGAAAAAGGCCCGCAAAACTTCTTTAACTTGGTCACTAACCACAGTTCTTCTAAACGGCCTGCTAGTGTCAAAGGAGGCATTCTGGCAGATGATATGGGTTTGGGGAAAACTTTGGAGATTATTGCCTTGATTGTAACAAACTTCAAGAATGGGAAGAATTTAGTTACAGTTGACAAAACAAAGCCAGTTAATCTTGAGACTAAGGTTTGTTTTTTGTTTTCCAAAGTTATGTTCTTTTGTTGAAATACTACTTTTTGAATAATTAGTGATAATGTAGAAGATAACTTTAAAGACATTTTATTTACATATTCAACGATAGCAATTTGAACTCTTTGCTCCACAATCAACAATTCATAAAGATTCTAATACTTACATCTCTGCCCCAGAAAGAGGCCACAATATTTTAAATATATTGTGCAGTTATTGGGGATAACACAAAAGCTGGTATGCCTGTAATGTTATCTACATCATTAATTATGCTTTGGACTATTTCTAGCACATTTCTGGTCAGAAATGTACTAGAATTCTCCAAAGCTTTATGGAAGTATAATTTATTATATTTATTATTGAGTCATATATTCTTTGTAAATTGAGTTGTTATGTTTTCATTACAGGTTGTTTTTATATATGAGAATATTTATTTACTTTAACCATGTTGTATCTATATAGTTCAATTTAGTATTTGATTATGCCCTTCTTTGTCATTTGGCTATTGCCAGGATTAGGTATTTATTGTGTTTATTTGTTTAGAACATTTCAGATTTTATACCTTTGCTATTCAGCAATTTCTGAAATTTTGGAGGGTAGTAGAAATTGCTTTCCACCTCTTTTTGTTAGGGATTGGTAAAAAAGAAGGCAAGGCAAAGAAGTCAAATGAAACCTAAAAAGGAAATGATTATAGAAATAATGGATGATGATGATGATGAAGAGAAAGCTGAAGAGTCATTGGCACCCCCATTGCCATCATTCAATGCCAAAGATGACCCTGAATTCAATGTTGCAATGGATGTTGTAATTGATGTGAAGCCAAAAGTTAATAGAAGACCTAAAAGGTATAAAAGTTGTTTGCTTGCTTCTCTTTAACATTGTAAAGTCATTACTATTCATTTTGTAGTGCATGTAATGCATTACTGTTTATTACGGTTCTTATCTATGTGGCAGCCTTGTTGAATTCCAGCCTTTCCTAACTGCCACTATATGCTGGATTTCTGCTGTACCTAATTTTCTCCTTCCATAGCTGCTGTCTTTCAGATACTTTGTTATTATTATTTCCTTACCAGTGACAGACACTTTAGCATTTATTGACGGGAGGGGGCTATGTTCCTTACTGACTTGTTCCCCTTCTGATTGTCTGCTTTCCCTAATTCCACCCATTGCTGATTATTGTTGCATTTCTTTGTTTCTATCTTCTGCCCTTTTTCTCTCTTAATTTCTGCCTTTCCTTCTTTTACATCCTCTGCATGGTTCAACTTCCTTCCTAGGTTGCCTGCTTGGTTATGGATATTCTTACCTAGTTCTCATATACTCAGTTGCTTGTCTGGATATTTTTCCTTCTTTTTTATGTTACTCAACACATCTGTTACTTTCTAAAAAGAGCTGTAAAACGGCCAGCAAAATATACATATGACGATGACGACGATGATGATGGCAATGAGCATACTTCAAATGAAAAAGATTCTTCATTTAGAGAAGCTGCAAAAGCACCTAGAAGAGAAAGGAGTTCAAATCACATTGGTAAATATATTTTTAATCCTACATTAAAGGCCTCTGATCCATTTTTAGTTTGTCATTTATGGTCATCTTTCATTTTACGAACTTCCCAACACATTGCCTTCCACTACTTCTCCCGAAGACTACAATTTATCATCTTTCAAATCTAACATCAGCAAACATCATCAACAAAACTTATCTTAAAAAGTTTTCCTTTTCTTAACTTTTCCTTTGTCGGGGCTTTGTTGTAGGCCCTAAGGCCTTTCACTCGCTTTTCCTACTTAAGAAAAATGATTTGTAATCATTGCATTTTATGTTTAATTTTGTAATCTGGTATGTTCTAGTGGTGGATACGCTTCCTTTAGAGCCTTCTGTGGAGGCACCATTGGTTGTTGAGAATGAAGTCGTTATTTCAACCAGCCAAAAGAATGGCATGATAGTGGAAGAGAACGGCAGCACATCAGTCGTTGAAAATGAAGTCGTTGTATCAACTATGTCGGTGAGCGATTCAGCAATGGAAGAGATAGAGAACACGTATCCTGACCCAGTATACAATACAAATCAATGTAAGACTTCGCTACATTTTTAGCTGTTATAACGTGGTGTTTCTACTTTCTCATTTGTAAATGGCAAGTTGGGTGATTGCTAATTTTAAAAATGACAGTCAATTAGTACACACTATACAGAATATAATCCGCTTATAACTTGCTTTAATGGATCAGCTGATTTGGTACGTTTTATCTGAAGTATGTTATAACCAGACAAAGCAGACATCGACCAGATTGCTATGGTATACTACTATCTGGTGAATGATATATGCTTTTAGGCGCTTGTGACACTTTTCGAGGCACAAATTAGAAGATTTAGGGACGTGTCATAAAGTATCTACCACAGGGGGGCGGAGGACATGTGGCTTTATCGAAAAAATTTTCATAGCCCCAATAAAAAGGGACAGAAAGCCCCATGACCCATTGTGCAAAGGCAGAAGTTTTTCGTGGCCCATGTCAAAACTTCATGGTTTGCTTTTCAGGGTGCTGATAGCATTTAGTTATCTAGATGTTCTATTTTGTATGTATGTTTCCACCATGTCATCAAAATTATTGCCATAAATATCTTTAACCATTATTTACACTATTTCACCCTGACCTATTGTAACTAAATTTTTATCTATATGAAACGAATTCTGTTGTAGTTTGTGGTCACTCGACCACCATTTTGTTTTATGAAGATACTCTCAGGAGCAAGGTCATTATCAATATTTTCACTTTCACCACCACTGTCACCATCTCCCTCTTCACTGTCATCATCTCCCTCTTCACTGTCATCATCTCCCCCTTCACTGTTACCATCCTTACTGACTGTTGCACGAATTGTATTATCCTCTGTGCTGCTGCTGTAATCCACAAAATTGCTATCATTTTCATTTTCTGAAAGACCATCTTCCATTGCTGTTGCTGGTTTGTCTCTAACATCATCTGCTTCATTCACTGAAACAAGTGTTGTTGCAATATGTCTTTGAATGAAGTTTACCTTTGCAGGCTTTTTAAAGTACAAAAGTACAAAGTAAACATAGAACATTATTTTCATGCTTTCAAGGAAAAATGGAGACACCCACGGCAAGAGCAACCAGTTATGAAAGTTCATCTTCAAATTCTGACTGTTTATAACAATTTTAACTTTTCCTTTTTAGTCAATGAAAGCATCATATAATTCTAAAACTTTTGGTTGGATTTGCTCAAACAAATTTTCTGGCCCATTAAGAATGTGCAAACATTTTTTGTAGCCCATTGAGAAGCAGTGAAAATGTTTGGTGTCCCCAGCCTATATCCTCCGCCCCCTTTACTTTATGACATGTCCCTTATGACATCAGAAGACATCGAAAATAGTGCGCTTTTACTTAGAAATTTCGAGATTAGCTACTTAAAGATTTAAAGAAGTTCATAGCATGTTTTTGAACAGGCAATTTCTGGGGGCTCTTCGTTTTTCACTCGATAGGTGGCTTTGTGACCCGTTTCATTTTTGCTGAGGCTCTGCCACTACTGAGATCGTAAAGATAAGAACTAAGAGAAACGTATAATTGCTGAAACTGTTTATTAGCATACGGATGTGCTCCCACAGTGGACCCCTTGTACTGTGGTTTCGCAAGCGAGCATTTGCGATTTTGGCAGCTTTCGATTAAAGTAAATTCAACCGAAATTTAGCTACTGCATTTCCTCAGCTTTCCAGAATGGGCTCACTTATGTTCTTACTCCAAATATTCCGCTAGTTATCCTTATTTGAAGTTAATAGAAATATGTTCTAGAAAGGGAATCATATCCTAGATACCACATGGTTATATAATAGACCTTCATTTTCATTTCATATATTTACGGAGGGTTGCCATTCAGCATTGCTGATGTTCGAAGGGCCCTCCACTAAAGCACATATAAAAACAAATTAAAGTAATTTAAAGGAATAAAATATTACCAGCTGTAAACGTATATAATTAAAAGACCATAATGCAAGATATAGAATTGATAGATAAAGGGAACATAGTAGTTTATAAGTATGATTTAAAATTGCGTGTTGCTATCGCTTTGTTTGTTAGAGCCGAGTACGTTATAGCGAGACTATACTTTCAAGACCTTTGCAATAATCTGAAATTGACACAGAAACATCTTTTTGCAGTGTGTGGGCATTAATTTAAATCCATTTTATTATTCATTTTTTCACTGTTATTGGAATGGGAGAAACAATACTCTCTGGAATAGTATGATACTTTTTGATTCATGAGGGTCGATCTACCAGGTACCACCATTTCTTTGAAGCTATTTGCTTACTTTGTAGTTTTGACATACAAAAGCAAGAAGACAAAAGCGAGTGGATCCAGAGCTACGCTGATTGTCTGTCCATTGTCCGTTCTTGGTAATTGGCAAGTAAGTTGTCTTTGATTGATGACCTTGTTGAATGCCATGAGATTTTATCTAACATTCAAGTCCTTCTTCTAGCTCTAAACCTTTTCTAATTGCAGCAAATTAGCTGGTGTGCTGGAAAATATCTCAAAAAGCTATGTTATTGTCTAAATATTACATAGTCATTTAGAGAAGAAAATAATGTTCCTCAAACTCGGTGGACGATTATATATCATTCTGCGGAGTTTTTTCGTGTAACAGCTGTAGAAGTTGGTTTTTTTAGAGTGCTTTGGTTACACTATTTGGAGAGGCTGCATAGATATTTGGTGATCTCAAAGTTTTTTGCTTTTCAAGGATGAGATTTCAAATCATGTATGGCCGGGTCTTCTAGATGTGTACACATACTACGGAAGTGACCGAACTCGTGATAGTGAAGATCTGGTCAAAAAGGATATTGTACTGACAACTTACCAAACAGTTTCATCTGATAAAAGCAAGGTATTAAAATTTATGAATGTCTATCTGTATATGTTTTTGTCATTCTGTCTATGTAGTAAAAGGGCTGATTTTGCATTGTTTCACCCATAATAACTTTCTATAAGTCTGCTTTAACAATAATGTTCAATTTACTTTCTAGGATGATTCTCCGTTGAAGGCCATTAAATGGTTACGTGTTGTCCTGGACGAAGGACACATTATCAGAAACCCAAGTACCCGGCAGGCAAAAGCAATCCATGAATTGAATGCTGAGAGACGCTGGGTGGTGACTGGAACGCCAATTCAAAATTCAATGAAAGATCTATGGTCCATTATATGCTTCTTGAGATTAGATCCATTCACAGATAGACAATGGTGGAGAAGGGTTATAGAGAGGCCCATTAACGATGGGGAGCAGGATGCACTTGTGTGAGAATACCAGTCTAACTTATTTTAGGAGACTTTAAACATTTTTGAATTTTAGTAGGTGCAACCAGAAAAACTTGCGAATTGGGAAGCAGTGACTATGCGTATGGGAATTTTTTATTGCTTGAATTTGCCAACAACCCATTTTGAGGAAATTGATCTCCTCTGGCTATTTAGGACCGTATTTCCCATCCTTGCTCTTGCTGCTCCACCTTGGCTACACTCCAATTAAAGCAACCCCCCCTCTCCAAATTGAACTGACACTGCATTTATGGATCAACACAAGCTTGCATCATTAGGCGTCGATTTTTTTCCAATATAGTTATATTTTCTTCATTATTTTTGTGATGGATGTTGGCAGCTTCCAGTTCCCCCCTTTAGAAGTTAAATTCCCTCTAATGGGAATTTCCTCTAGGTTAGGAAACACTGGCTTAGGATAACGTTTGTTTTTGGTCTTGGCGATGAAGTGGGGCGGGGGTGTTATCTGGTTATATTACGTCAAATTATTCCCTACAGGCTTTCCCTGAAATTTATTACATTCGTTTCTGATAGTTTGAAATCTGCAATTTGATGCATATGTTGTAGCGACCAATGACTATAGTAAACTTTTACACAGTAAACAGATTTGCAATTATGTTTTGTGATTGCTTGGCTTTTGACTGAACCACAAAGCTACAATTCGATGTTTCTCTCTAGTTTTATTTGAATGTCCTGTGTTCATAGTTGCTTTTTCATATGGTCATTTTAGGAAACTTCGGCAACTTATGAAAGTGATCGCCTTACGAAGGACGAAAACTCAACTCATTGATGGAAAGCCGATTGTTCAACTTCCTGAGAAAAGTATCTTTATGAATTATATTGAATTGTCTCCAGAGGAAAGAGACATCTACAAAGCTGTGTCAGAGAAAGGAAAAGTTACAATTGGAAAGTAAGTGAATGTTCTATGGATTACATAGTTTGTTTCTACTTTGAGATTTTGCTTAGGGGCCGTTCAATAATTACGTCACGCTAGGGGGGTGGGTGGTTCTTCAGGTTTTTCGTGACGCAGCGTGACGGTAAATGAGGGGG
>OLMO02000231.1:23792870-23874669 GCA_900291935.2 Cassiopea xamachana
ATATATATATATATATATATATTTATAAATATGTGCGTGTGTGCGTATATTTTATTATTTGATATTTATTTTCCTCCTAGCCGTGGAAAAATCAACCCCAGAAGAACTGCGTAGGCGCCTCTCTACCATCTTAGCAATGGTCGTAACATCAGGTGTTGATGAAGAATGTCCCATCTGCTTGGATTCACTTAACGTTCCTGTCATTACTCATTGTGCCCATATCTTTTGTAAGAAATGTATAGAGGATGTGATCAAGTTTACCAGCCCTAGCTGTCCCATGTGTCGTGGTGTGATCTCCATTGATAAACTTGTAGATCCTCCAAGTGACCAGGAAGAAGAAGACGAGGCGATTGGAACTGAATGGACATCCAGTGCAAAGGTGTCATTGCGCTTGCTCCTCCGTATCTAATATGCAACATTTGTTTCTTGGTTTCCTTACTTAGAAACGTTTCAGAACTCATGCATTACCTTAAATTCAGACAGTAGGGAATTATTCACTCTTTGCTCTCGTATTTTTAAAGCCAGATTTCTCATGTTTATCGACCATTTTTCAAGTTGTTTTAGCACTGTACACTTCCTTTTTTAATACTCTGTTGCTTTCTTGATGCTGATATATCTATTATTTCCATTTTTAACAAACATTTCTTTATTTGTGTTTACATCATGCTATTTTGCTATATAAACTGACAGGTCGATGCTTTGCTTGCTGCATTAGAGAAGCAAAGAATGGCAGATCCATCGGGAAAATGTTTGGTTGTGTCTCAGTTTGTTTCATTTTTGAAGCTACTTCGTGAGCCTTTAGAAGGCCGTGGCTTCAAATTCCGTTTGTTTGATGGAAGTTTGAATCAAGAGAAGAGGGTAGCTGCAATAAGGGAATTTTCTGATTGCAATCCTGACTCTCCCACTATTTTTCTTATGTCGTTGAAAACTGGTGGTGTTGGTTTGAACTTGACAGCCGCTTCAAGAGTCTACCTGATGGATCCTGTAAGTGATTTGTTGTTGTCTTACTAGAATTTCCAGCTGTTGTATTATTTTGATATAAAATCTGTGGAAGATTCACTTTGTTTTTTTAGTTCAAGTAATAAAATTCCCTCTGAAATCGATGAAGCTAAACTGCCAGTTCTTAAGATATAGTTTTTTTTCAACTTCTAGTCCTTTTTCCGTAGGCATGGAATCCGGCTGCGGAGGACCAGTGTTTTGATCGATGTCATCGCTTAGGCCAACAAAAAGCCGTTGAAATACACAAGGTAATCTCCAGTTGGGTTGTGTTTTATCTTTTGTTTTCTTGTATTAACGATGGTATCGAAGTATCATTGAAAATTAGTTTTGGAGACTTTTATAAAGATTCATTTGAGAGAGAAGAATCTCTCAGCCACCTCATGATATGTTGTACATCAAAAACTTCAATCAGGCCCCCAGGAATGGGACATGGAATGCAGATTCCTACGATTTTCCGATAGACCTTGCAGCTTTTTGGCACATTGCTCATGCCTATCACGTCCACTCAGTCGGGAAACTTGCATTTGGCGCCCCCCAAAGGTTCTGGTACGGCCCTACCCTCAATCAGAGCACCGCTCGTAAGCACAGTACATCAAATTCTGCTGGCACATTAATCCGATTCTGTATCGGGTTTTATTTTACACTGAATATTCTGCCTCGGCTATGCAATCACAAGCTCAAAATGCTTGTAATGAGGCCTGCCTTCAAGAGTAAAGTACGATTTTACAATATTTAATTGATGACTGTAGATGCTTCTCACTTTCTTGTTACGCTCAGAGCTTTTCCTGTTAAACCATGGATTTGTAAACGGCATATTTTGCTGTTCATTGCAGTTTATTGTAAAAGACTCTGTCGAAGAGCGAATGTTGGAAATGCAGGAAAGAAAACGAAAATTGATGACTGGTGCTTTCGCCAAGCCCAAGGCAGAAGAAGCTCGAAGGCAGAAAATAAATGATGTTGTGAATTTGTTTGCATAAGCCACGTGCAAGTAACAATTCTTTTTTGTCGTCGTACTTTATTTATCTTGTTGAGAATTGATAGCTGACATTTTAGTAACTGTAGTGCACTCGCCTCGGGTATAAGGCTTAGGCGAGGAGGCGAATAGGCGAGTAAAGGAGTTGGCGAATAGGCGAGTATTTAAGTAGGCGAGTAGACGAATATGTCAAATTAATCATCGTATTGTGAATTGCTCTTTTCTGTGTTCGAAGCAGATATTCGTTTTAGTAAGAAAAACTTAAATAAATCAACTGGTGGTCAGACCACATTTTTCATCAATTAATTATACATAGAAATATATACATGAGTAGTTGATAATGTGAAGTTGCATAGCACGATTTTTATTCTATAAGAAACTAGGCCTTATAAGAAACCTAGCTTAAGACCTAGTTCTAAAATCCCTTGTACTTGGCCCTCCAATGATGAAATTGTAGTACTTAAAGTTCCTTAATAGTTCCTTAATTTCACTGCTCATATAGTACCGTTAGATATGAACTATAGAATAAAGCTATAGCTACAAGTCTGGAAACTACTCAATGAAACACTTGACACAAGCATAGCAAGCAGTCTCTACGAGTTTTGGCAGCAAATGAATGGAACCGGCTTCCCAAATTCTTGATTGTTTGCAGCTGTAAAAATTTTTTCAAATTGAAAGTTCCTGCTGGATTTTTCCTTTAGTAGTGTAAGCGCTTTAAATATTTCAACCCTCTGCGTGTAGGTTTCTTATAAGCTGGGTCTTTACATAGAAAAGCGTGTAGTTTATTAGAAATTCATTTTATATTTCGCAGCTTACCTTATTAGCATTTGAAAATTTTTCATTATGTAGAATTTTCCAGTTTGTGAGTTCTGTTTTGTTTGTTTGATGAAAGCCGAAACTCTTGCTCAAATTTGTAAGTAGATAGAGAATTTATTATATAGTTTTTAGGTTTTAGAATTATGGAATGAATATTGAGTAGCAGAGTTTGGCAATGAGGTTGAGTTTTTCTTAAGTAATGTTCTTTTGTCTGATCATTTGCTCGGTTATACATTCATCTACTTCTTTATTCTAGCACTCACGTATTTTGCGATTTTATTGCCTGTTGTGCCTCTCGTTCATTCATTCATTCGCTTGTTCCTTCCACTTCTGGTTCATTTTCCTTGTCACATTTAGCACTGGCAGTGGCATTGTGAAGGACATTTAAGTAGGGGGGCGCAGCAGAAGAAATTTACGGACAGGGTTGTAAATCTCCCAAAATTACCGACAAGAGATGCTCACATCTCAGCTTTTACCGACGAGCCAAGAGATTACCGACGAGCCAAACGATTACCGACGAGCCAAAGATTACCGACGAGCCAAAGATTACCGACGAGCCAAGAAATTACCGATAACCCAAATGACTACCAACAGCTTCTACAAAAAGTGGAGGTGTGACACCCTACACCTTCGATACATTTCTAAAACTGGTTACAGCCTACATCCGATATCATTGGTTTTTCAGCAAAGCTTTGATCAGCTATCTAGCTGGTAATGACATATCAGTACCTGCATCAGGTGGGATGGCTATATCCGCTCGGTTGAGAAGCAATTGAAATTTTTGTTGGAAATTGCGCAAAAGTAAAGCAAAAAGAGCACTAGTGTAGAACAGATTTCAAAAAATTGTATATTCAGCTGTCAATTCTAAAACGCTTTAAAGATTCTAAAATTTTTCTTATTGTCATTTGTTTACAATGCCATAGGAAATTCGATACATATATTTATTTACGATATGTAATTGCAATCTCTGCAACTGTCTTAAAAGTCTGTGATTAGCCACCGTGCCGAGTATGTTCCACCTCTGCCTGAGATTTAAAGAGAAAAAGAACAAGCTGTGTTTCAAGGTACGTTCTAAAACGTTAATTCCCTTTGCAAAATACATTGGATAGTATTTTTTCTGCGTGGTTTTTACGACAAGATTTCGCAAAAGTGGCTTGATGTACCTATCAACAATAATTCTTTGATATAACCCAACTGCAGTTAGTCGATTTCTCCGAATGAGCTAATCTGCTGCTTTGAAAGCACATCAGATTGGATTCGATGGCAAAACTATCCTTGCACAATAGAATGGACGCTGAACGCTCTGCAGTGGCAAATTTGTGCTACAAAGACTTAACCCCATTCATTTCCATTGCCTATTGAGCACCAAATTATGTCTAAGAGAGACAACTTTTGGTGCACTCTTTGTTTTTATAAATGCCAGTAAATTTGAGGTTCAGGCTGGCTGTTCTTAATTTTTCCGCAATTTTGGTGCTGAATTCTCATTGAGAATTACATAGAAAGGCAATATGCAAGACAACATTGGATGTTTTGATTGAGTGAGAGCCAACTGTTACAACCAAGATGATTTCTCTTGCATATTAATGTTTTTTATTGAATACGTTTATAAACAAGTATAAACAGAAAATGTTAGCACAGTATCTAATTTCGCTAGGAGCAACTAATTTGCGAAAATCAAAGAATAAAAATGTCAAGGTTGTCAACTTTCTTCAGGTTAACAAGGAAAGGGCCTTTCATGTTCATTTGTTCATAGTGTGATTTGTTAGTGGAAAATTTCTGCTTTGTTTTCCAAAAATACATTTTACGACAAAACTTCATGCTAAGCCTCGTTCTTAGTTTGTTCTTAATTTTCCACCAAATTTCAGGCTTGTGTTCTTATAAAATTATTCTTATTAAGAGAGTGTATTTCGATAATCGTGCTACGACTTCAACTTTTTAGGGTTTCCCTAGCAGACATGGAATCGAGAAGCATCCTTCTATGCATTTTGGCATTGATTATCGTGGCAACTGAAACATGTGAGCAATAGTTTTTTACTTCAATCTACTTAGTAAATAATGCAAGATTTTTAAGTGATATTTTATCTTTCACGAAAAGGCTCCATGTGTCATATATACAAGAAAGTAATGGACTTTTGAGGATCAGTGTTATAAACCCCACATCTTGTGTTTGTAATTATTTTTGTTTGGTTCGTAAGTCAAAATATCAACCTTGGTAGAAGACAATTCTCTTGTAAGAACAGATAAATTAGGTAGGAAAAGAGCGCAGGGGGTGCCTGGTGAGTTGCGTAAATGGACGATTACATAATGTGTGTTCCTTATGCCATAAAATACTGCCAAAAAGTTACGAAAAATAAGGAAAGCAGTCACTGAAACTGAGCATCGTGGACTTTTAGGGAATAAAAAATCACCTTTGTGAGACATTTGAGTTTTCACAGCAATGCAAATATATAAAGTTTGTTTGAATTCCCCAGTCCCTAGCTTTACATGCACCATCCTTGAACTGCATCAGTTTCTATGCACTATTTACGTAGTTTTTTCTATCGATCTTAATCTAAAATGACGATGAATTAAAGGCTTAGCTCAACATTTTGTGCAGCAATGGACAAACTACAGACTAGTGAGTAATGGGACAGGAGGCAAAATGCCCATCATTACTGACTATAAAGTACTTTATATCAATGCCTCCCCCAATTTGTTTCACCTATCCATTGTTATGGTAGTCAAACTTTACTCAATTGAATGCAGATTGAGCTTTCTTACAAAAATATTTTAATGTCATTTTGTTCTCTGCTCAGGTTGCCAGAAGACTCTGAATGCACCAAGGAATGGCATGCTTATAATGAACCAAGAAATGACAATAGCAGTGGCTTTCTGTCCCAAGGGTCTGTTTTTGGTCAAAGATAACAAACCGCTTATCTTTCCGCTGAGGTTTGTCTATATTGAAGATGGATGGATAGCGGAGCCAGTTGATCCAAGTGCTGGAAATCTTGTCCCCATTCCTGACTGCATTCGTAAGACCTCTCTCTCTGAAATTCAATGAAGTTTTAGTATTACCAACTCAAGGCACTCTTTCAGCCATTCATCATAAACATAGGTGTAGGAAATGGAGGCACAGGGGGCACATGCCCCCACTTTTTACAAATTTTCATGCAAATGTTTCCCCTTCCCGTTTACATGCCCCCATTCCTGTTTACATAGTTGCCATGTTTTATTTGTGATGGAGCCCATGACCCATGACCCAGCAAGTCAGCTCCCATTGTCAAGTGTGTGCACCCGCGTCTTTAAAATCTCTGAAAAGGGGCTGAATTACATCCCAAACCTAAGACATAGAGACTAGAGAAAGGGTGCTTTTTTCAAAAAGTAAACAATCTAAAAAAGCGGTACCATAGCATCAACACATTTTATCAAAAACAATTTGTCTTCAGCAATCTGCTTCTACATTTGCAAAATACAATCATCAAGAAAGACATACATACTGTTATGCATGAACACACTTGCTGGGAAATATGCTTCAAGCTAGAAATGCTTATAGATGCTGCAGTGACGAAAAATCTGATATGCATTTGTTCTTGTTCAATCTTAGTGAGATACTCCATTTTTGCATAAAATCATGCTATTTAAAGGTTAATTCATTTAAATCAGCTTCAGTAATATGAAGAATGCACCACACCACCAAGAATATGAGACTTTAGTATCTTACATGGCTAAATAAACTAGCTATTATAAAATTAACAAAAAATTGTTGCTTGTATTTCATTATTGTAATAAAAATGATTATTCACGCACACTATTTGGATACATCATTTTATGGCAATAGTAAGAACATAATTCAAAACTGTTTTGAACTAAGCATTCATGTATACATTATGCTAAATAATATGATTGTCTACCATTATGATGTGAACATAGAGAATACTCTCAGAATAGAGACAATAAAATATAATTTTCTCTCTAAGTTTTTGCGCCTAAGTGTAAAAATAATGAAATCCCATTCTTTTTCCTGGTCCTAGAAACGGCGATACCGTGAGGTCGCTAGTGACCAATTTGATTCTCGCCAATTGACATTTATTCATTTATAAATAATTAGGCCTATATATATTTATAAGCAAGGCAGCAAAGTTCATTTGATCATTTACTGTAATCTATAAATGTATGAATGATTTCCAAACTGCCTTTAAACAAGTTTGTGGATCAAACAAAGGCTATCTCATTTTAATTTACACCTTTTTCAACAACTCCACTTTGCTGTAATTCAACTACCGTTGTTGCTGTTGTTCCTAGAAAGGGGTGTAATTTTCCCGTGGTATCAGAGAGCAGGGGGTAAAATTTGAATTAAAAATCAGAGAAAAAGGTCAGTTTTCTAAAATCTCCGATGTGGGTGCTTACATCTGATTGTGAGAGCTGACCCTCGGGGGCTCTGAATCCATGCACTCCCACGTTTTGAATGATTTCTACGTCCCTGGTCAGACATGACCTTTTACACGATAATTTTTTGGCTCAGCATTGAAACTTTCTCAGCTTGTTCTTGTGTAACATGTATTTGGCTTCTTCTGGAGACAGGTAATACTATAATAACCATAGGCCATAGGCATAAAGTAGAACTATACCACGAAACTACGCCTTTGTCCTTTTCTATTGCGTTGTAACTTCAAGACTGAAGTAAAACATCAGTGCATTGAATACAAGCAAGGCACTAGACAACACATTTTACGTCAGAGCACAGGACACGTTAACAGACGCCAATACGATGCCCGGAAAGATGATACGAGATTTGCTGAACAGGACTTTACACAATAATGCGATTTTAACACATAACAGCAAAGGTAAATTAACTCGACATACAACGTAAAATAAACTAAAAATACAACAGCAATACATTACATTTTATTTCCTTATCAAACCTGTCTGTAGACTTTCATGGCAAAAAGGTCTAAGTTATTAACATAAGAACATAAGACTTACGTCTTGCGCATGCGTATTAAGGTACAGTGTTAAAAGCCAGATGTAAACTTGAAATAATGAGAGATATCTGTCAAAAACAGAACTTTACCTCTCGATTTTACCTCCGTTTCCCCCAATTCCTAGGGGCTTGGAGGGTGCCTCTGAGAGGACTTTATTTCTGGCTCAAGCATTTAGGACCGGATGCCCTTCCTGACGTCGCCAATGGTCTGCGGTGGGCCTCGAACCAAGGACCACGTTGGTATGAGCCGAGTGCATTACCGCTAAGCCAAACTTTACCACAGCACGAAAAAGCGGCAACATTCTTTTGACATTCTCAGTGCCGTAACCACCGGGGGGGCAAGGGGGGCTGGAGCCCCCCCAATAATTTCTTGTTAAAATAAATTTTTTTTTCAATTAGAATACTATCCTAAAGTGTGACCCGTTATAGCGTGTTTAGACGTTTGAAAATCGTAAAATTTTCTCAGCTCCTCCGCCTCAACCATGGCGAGGCCTCCTCCGATAGTGACTTCTAAGCCCCCTTCAAAATTAAAATCGTGGTTACGGCCTTGCCCCCCCAAAATGAAAATCGTGGTTACGGCCCTGCATTCTTACAAGCTTTTTTCGTCCAACACTCATCAGAGTATGAAAACGTCGGATAGTGACATAAAGGTTAACCGAAATATATATCCAGATGCAGTTAATGTGATAGGATGCGTCTAATTGGCCCTATCACATTAACTGCATCTGGATATATATTTCGGTTAACCTTTATGTCACTATCCGACGTTTTCATTCTCTGATGAGTGTCGGACAAAAAAAGCTTTTAAGTATGCCAAAAGAATGTTGCCGCTTTATCGTGCTGTGGTAATGTTCTGTACTATCAACAGACTATTTACAAAAACAGAAGGTCAATTGTCGAGGATACGCGAAAGTAGCATATGGCATTAACACACGAAAAAACTGGTAATTCAAGTATGCATGTTTACATCGACCCTCTTAGGCCCCGTGAGTCCCGTATTGAACTTTCTTAAATTTTTGAGCACTCGAGTACAATTCTCTTATATAAAAGTGTCCTATAGCAAATTATTTCATTCATAAATTAAGAGCAAGAAATGTCCATAAATTCTAAATTGCTACTTTAAGTCAAATCTACTTCCATCGTTTTGCTACAAGGTTATCCATCTCTGATTTCAGCACTAAGCTCAAGTATGTCACCAACTAGTACTTTTAAAATGGTTGCAGATTTCTTCCAATACAGAGGTAACTGTCAATCGAACGAAGTTCAAAAGGCAATGGAAAGGAGAGTTTTCCTGCTTGGAATATGTTCCTACTCATCGTGCAGAGATCCATTCATTGCAAGATGTGGATGACTTGAAATAAACTGCTGAAAGGACACTTAACAATTTAAATATCCAAGTAGAATATAAGAGGATACGTAACTTATAATGATGGTAGCATGTTCATGGAAAATTCAAAGCTACAGGAATTTCTTTCTTTCAGTAGATATCTGCTTTTTTCTTGCCTAGGGCCCATTCAAAACGTACATACGCTCTGAACGGGGGTGGGAGTACCCAAAACAGCGTATGTAAGCATACAGGGGGTTCTTCAAACAACGTACGCACCCTCATGTAGCCTCCAAACTGATTTTAATCTTATTCTTTCAATTCTACAATTACTTATACTTATAATAGGCTTTTAGGATGTTTTTATTTTAATTTCTACCTTTTCCGTTATTTTTCGATTTATTGTAAATAGTGAAGTGGAGGGCCCCTTGGAAATCAGCTTTATTGCTGAAGGGTGTCCCTCTTTAACTATATTAAATGAAATCAGATAGTACACGAAGAAACACGACAATATTTTTCAATTTGCAAGACATGTTTTGTTCTGTTCATCAAACCATCATCAGTTGAATATAGTAAGATTTACCGTTAGAATATATAACAACACAACACTATCAATATTATATACAACACTATTAAATAAAATGAAATGTTACTTACTTGCGAAGCATCCTAAATATGTAAATTGTCTTTTAAAGATTATAAATGAAGCGCATAGGCAGCGGGGATGTCATGACTTGAAATGCGTACGCTCTGGGGGAGGGGTGCCTTGAAAACGTACAAAAGCATACAAAGGAGGTCCAAAAAGCGATAAAATTGAGCAAAGGAACAGACTATTTAGTTGCCACCAGGGATGGATCCAGACCTGGGCTTTGGTATCGTGGAATGGGGCTCAGGAGGCTCAACGCCCTTCTTAAAATAATGAGAATTGTTGGGGCCTCAGTCCTCATTTATCAAACATATGTTAGGCTGGATAAGTTCTCAACTATGCATTTGCTGATGAAGAGAGGACAAATACTCTCCTGTCAATAAGTGAATAATACTAAAATCACATTTTGGTTTTCTCCTTTTCTAATACTTTCATATGCACAGCAGCGACAAGTAAATAATTGTCAAACAGTAAAATAATTGGTGTGATCATGGTTGGGGGTCCACTCATTTCCTACATCACAGCCCCCCTGTTACAATTTTAGACAACACTGATCTGATTCATTCATCCAACGGGGTCAGGATGTAACCTCTTAAGCGAAGTAATTTAGTACCACCACAGAAACTTGTAAATGAGATGGCAATAACATCATAACTTTGGTGCTCTGTGGATGTCTTTTCCTCCTTTGCATCCCACCGCTGGAGGGGAGGGGTAACAACTTGTCAAGTTGTGCCAATTTGTGAGTACTACATGAAGCATTTGTTGTAAATACAAAATGCAGAAATTGCACGCTGCAACAAGTACACCACTATCTCAAGTTTGTTCATAAAGCTAGCGAAAGATCCTAAACGAACCATTTCCTATATACATTGGCCTACCGAAGGATATAAAGTAAGCTATCTTTTTTTATTTAGTTGTCTTAACGGAAAGAGTTACTTTGAATTGCAGTATACGTTGGTGGAGTCATGTGTGTCTGCGCTTAGGGTAGGCCTACTGCGACAAGCCTTTTCGAAGAACTTTCTTGCTGTTTCTTGGACTCTAGTTTGATAAAATATTACACTATTCTTTATCTGTGCCTTTTCGCAACAAAATATACATCATTGTTAAAAATTTTGAGTTTTAACTAAAATGAAAGTTTTCACTGACTTGTGCAACACCCCTATACATTGCGAAATGTCCTGTGACGGACACAAGTGCTGCATGATTTCTGATCTTTCACTCCGCAAAAAGGATCAGCCCAACAATAGCTATCATGGTAGTTATTTATTAGTAAAACAAGGTGTGATTAGTTGCAAGGAATAAGTGGACTGCCTTGTTTGTTTGCAATATGAAATGAAATCAGTGGCAATTTTCCAAGGGGGGATGGTACCACTAAGCATTGCCTTGGCACCTTTATTGGCCCCCATTTTTCAAGAAAGATGTGACATTTTGACTTTCGAATAAGTGCTTTATGGCGCGCAATTGAGGATTAAGAATAAATAAGTGTATTTCCATAGGATTTACAGGGAGTGGCAAAAGCATTTTCTGGGAGTGAGGTCCCAACGGGGTGATTCTTGTTGGCCATGATCCGTGGGTGGTGGTAAGAAGGATAGGGTCTCAGGGTCCCCCTCCCAGAAAAAATTTTCACCACTCCTTGTAAATCCTAGGGAAATGCCCTTGTTTAATATAGAAACATGCCCTTTATAAATGAGAAAGCTGCATTAATGAAAGTAACATTTCTTGCTGACTGTTACTTGGATCAAAGTCAGCAAGAAATGCTACTATCATAATAAGACTGGCTAATTTTGTAAATATATTACCATGAATCTATTTAGTTGTGCACTAGTTCTAGGTGTTTTTCTTATGAATTCAAAAGAAATGTTTTTCTTTGCAAATTAGAGTAAACCATTTTGTTATAGTAACTAAACTTTCTACATTCATACTTGCAAAAAGGTAGGAGTATATTTTGCAAGAAATGTAAGATTGTAGTTGCAAGAAATTTTTATTTTCTATAATACATAACTTCCTTGATTACTTTTTCTTTTTACCAGATTTAAAGGATTTTTTGATAAAATGTTGTGAATTCTTAGTAAAATATTGTGAAAGTATAATATTTTATTTTCTTCCAGAGTATTTGCAAGAGATCTTGATGAACTTACTTGACATTCCATCTAGAAGAATGGAGAGGGGATTTAAGCATGGAAACCAGTAGTTAGTTGTTTTCAAGTTTTGTTTTATTTGGTCACTAAAGTTTTTCAAATATGTTCTACATAAATATTTATTACATTTACTAGTATTATTGAGGACTGACATAGATATTTTGAGAAAGGCTGCTTATATGTGAACAAAAAGGTATTTTCTGGGCATTAGTTGCATCTATGTTTTGGTCACTTAGAAAAATGAGAGTGGTGATTATTCCTGTCTCAATTTCAAGCATCAAAGGAAGGCCATTAGTATTAACGTGAATTTATACAAGTGGGCTATGGAACTATTAAAAATTAGTCTCCAGGAATCTTTGCTTTTTACTGCTGTTGAGTAACTGCTCTGGGAATGAGTCAGAACTAAGGCATGAAATTTCAGTTGTTTATCAGTGTATCATGTGATAGTTTATCAGTTGACCAATTGGACTGTGAATTTGTCATCTTTCTTCAGTTTGCAAATTTATCCTCAGTTTGTTGTTGTTTCTACTCTTTTTAATGAGCAATGAAATGAAAGCTGAAAAGAAGAATCTAGGATATATTTACTAGATAGATTTGTATGAACAACATTGCATTTGAGAGCCCAAAATGGAGTTGTTCACGATAGATGAGGAAAGAAGTTTGTTAAAAGGTTTTTTGTGATGTTTTAGCAAGTACTTGGACAGTACTGAGTCAAAAACAAGTATGAATTCAAGTTATACTGACCTCTTTGAAGCAAGTGATATAGTTGTAAGTATCTGATAATGTATGCATTTTAACCTTGTTGGCTTTTCCTAACTGATATAGCCAAGATGTATAGGAGTTTTTGAGATTTGGCAATAACAATTTTATGAAGAGCTGCAAAAATAGAATATCTTGATTGAATATGCTATATTTTTGAGAGTAACATATCAATTTCAGGAAGATATAGCAGATCGTTTTTTGAGAGTACAACCATATTGTGCCTTGTTTTTCATATATTTTGCAAAGATGATGTTTTTATTTTGCAGTGTTTATTGGTGGAACCTGCAAATTTGCTTAAAAGCCACTAAAATTAAAGTACAGAATTGTACTTTAATTCTAGTGGCTTTTATGGTATCACTAGGTGACATAAATTGTACTATGCTTATTGCCAAGTTTCAATATAGCAAACTCAATATACTTATTCACCAAGTGGGCTTGCCAAGTGAAAATGAAATGTGGTTTGATTATTACTCTCATAGTCCACCTATTATCCTACATTTCTAGTTTGCCCTTTATTTTGTATCCTGAAATGAATGTATGCCCTAGCTGTTACTGTACTAATCAGTTGATTACATTATGGTTAAATTAGTAGGTCTACAAATGTGTTCCTAATGTTCTATAAGCAATTTTGAAATTCATAGATTCGGGATGAATATGAAGGATCTGCACAGGAGTTTCCATATGGCCCAAATGTTGTCACTACAAATTTGCAACAGTGCAAAAGAAAGATGATTTATCCTTATTACAAGATGCTGTCACTGGTAAGATGAATGGTTCCTTCTTTAAAAATGTCCATAAGACAAATGCGTCCCATAATTTCTCAACTATGCACCCATCCTTTTGGGGCTCACAATGCCACTGCTGGGAATTTGCTATATTTTTTGAAAGTAACATGAGATGCTGCAACTAGTTCCTCATAGAAATAAACCCTTAGTTGTAGTTTCATTAACTATTTCAGCTGTGCTTTTGGTATCATTTGGTAATTTAACCTTTACCCTGAGTTGTTTTATTTATTAAATCTTATTTGAAATGCAGAATGTTTTTTGGATCTTTAAAAATATGTAGAATTTATGGAAGTTTATGTTTTTGGTATTTTTAGATTGCATGGAGACCTTTTGCTTCAAATGCAGTTCGATTCCAATGCTTTTGGTCTGTCATAAATATGATTTACCCTCTTATTGTAATTGCTGTTTTGATGACGTGGTATGTGGCCAGAGTTGTTACTTGTCAGGCAAGGTTCACAATGGATCAAGACCAACCTTTACAAAAAACCACAGTTCAGGTTTGTTTATTCAAATCTATTGATTTTTGGTTTCTGCTAACCTGGACTGTTGGACTTGTTGAACATTAAGGTGGTTGTTTAGAGATAGCTGAATGTTTAAGTGAATTATCGCATATTTTACGACGGAGTTTGATCACAGCCGCATGACCCATGACATCTACATTGAATAATGCCCTTTAAGTGATGCATGCATACATTTATTTCAGTTTCTAATTGGCGGACTATGGGAACTTACTCCTAAACCCAAAATAAACGGAAGGGGGTCTAACGAATGTCTAAAAGTAAGTATCAGGGGGTTAAAAATAAGCGGGGGGTAAACATGCGAGCTTGTAGGAGTCATCGCCTAGGTATCTCTGTTCTTATGATGTGCTAATGTCATCTAAAAGTAGCTAAGCATAAGACAGGATGAATAGGTGAGTTTTAATGCAGTCCTTGCATTTAAATCTTTGGGAAAATGATCTGCGCATATTTGAAGCAGTTGTAAAATTGCTAAAATTCATAAAGGGGGCCCAAAATCAGAAGCGGGGGGTCTTCAAATTTGCCAGAAATAATAACCGTCCCCCCGTAGCTGCCTGTTACAAAGTCGTTCTTGTTGTCAACTTGTTTTGATCGGTAAA
The DNA here is from genome assembly GCA_900291935.2 of Cassiopea xamachana. Lineage (NCBI taxonomy): Eukaryota > Metazoa > Cnidaria > Scyphozoa > Rhizostomeae > Cassiopeidae > Cassiopea > Cassiopea xamachana. The sequence goes on from OLMO02000231.1 coordinate 23,807,388, forward strand.
AGTCTGTTTAATGATTGTTTCGAAAAACTGCTTTGCTTTGTCAGGTAGCATTAATGCTTTTGCCTGCTTGTAAAACGTTACCAAATGCATCGAAGAACTAGAAGCAAGAATAATTACGCCTCTTAAACTTCTAAAAACAATGAAATATGTTATGTTTGGGATTCCCAAGGATCTTTGCTTGGGCCCAAGCAGTACATGTCAGTGACCTGCCACTTGCAATCAAGCAAGGCTAGATCAGGGGCGTCGAAACGATTCTTAAAGTGGGGGGGGCCTAATTAATTGAATTCAAAGGGGTCACGGATAAGCTCGGAATTCTGCTTATTTGTGTTGTCTAGAGTATCACATTTTAAAGTTTTTTAAATATTAGCACGTAGAAACTGGTTTTTTGTGATGCCTTGTTCTAAAAAAAATTGTTGAATAATAAAAGTTCAAAATCCTATTTCAATACACCTTTCACCCTATAACTTCTGAAAAGTAGCATGTTTTATAACACAGGATTCTAGTATTTTGTTATTAGTTAGATGCTATTACCATACGCTTGAAGTGAAAGCATTAAATTGAATGCATTTGGTGACATTTAAATTACCGAAAGCAAGGTTTCATTCATAAATACACCTTTGCTTGCGTTGTCATAACAAAAATGAAACGATGCCTTTGTAAATTGACACTTTCAGAAAAGATTGGCACAAAAATTATATATAAAATGCAGTTACAAGTCAGGTGTGGTAAAGGTTCCAAAATTGTTCTGTCGCACACTATTCAACGACACAAAGTCATTGGCAACGCTGATAATATCTAAACCATCTACCAAGTCCTTGTGTGTATGCAGATAAGGCATAGAATCTAGACTGTGTCATGGTTGATCGCAGACCCTGTCTTGTGAGAAGGTCTAGACTGGACCCTGACTTGTGAAAAAGGAATCAGTTTGCTTTTTCAATATGTTTTAAGATTTTTCTTTGATACTGCACTGCAAAAAAATGGGGGGCCAGTGCCCCCCGGCCCCCCGGTCCCCCTGGTTTCGACGCCCCTGTAGATATATCTATTTGCAGATTATAGAACTATTTACTGCACAGGCAAAGATGTAGAAAGTGTTTTAGACACACTAGACAGCATAATAGATGAGATACATTGTGCATACGGAACAAGTTAAAAGTGCATCCAGGAAAATGTGAGGCGAGGCTCAGGATAAGGTTCCCCTTCATAGAGCCAGTGAGACCCACCATGTATGGAACAGATCACATTAAGATTGTTCAAGAATCAACTTGTCTTGGACAACAAATAGACAACAGGCTATATTGGAAACCACTTATGCAAAATGTATGCAAAAGTTTTTCAAAGAAATTAGGTGCATGGTAAAGAATGAAATGCCTAACATCTAAATTCTTGGAAGAAGTATACTACACAACAATTATTGCAAAGACAACTCACTTTATTTCAATGTGGAGAAACTGTTCTGACGCTGCGCTTAATATGATAGAAGAAAACCATGCAAGGGCAGGAAGACTAATACACAATCTACATCGGAACTTGAGTAACGAATAGAGCCTAGCAAGAACAATTTGGCAGCCAGTCACATTTCTGTAAAAGCGAAGACTGCTCACGCTAATGCAGTTTAATGTGAAAAGACACAATACAAAGACTGGGAGAAATAGCTTCACTTACAGGGCGGCAATGATTTGGAATTCTATTCCAGACAAAGTCAAGGATGCTGAAAATACGCAAATTTTTAAAGCAAGATTAAAAAATGTGAGGCAGAAAATAAACGACTTTAGTTTTGAGAAAGGTATAACTGGATTTTTTAACAAAGAAATAGATCTCAAATATTATTAGGTTAATATTAAAAATTTCAAACTTTATCTTTTATGATGTAAAATTATTTTTTTTTCTTTAGCGTTTAGTTACAACAGGTTCACCACAGCTCCTTTGATTTGCCAGACATTTTAGCCTGCTTAGGAAATAAAAAATTCATGTATGTATGTGTGCATGTATGTATGTATGTATGTATGTACACTATAATACACGAAATTAACATGGTACAGTTGTTGACGCAGTGCAGTAGGTAACGTGAATTGAAAAATTTTGCGTCTGTTTAAAATGCATGCCTGGAATCTTTGTATTTTTCTTTGATAGTGTTGAATGCAGGTCGTTCAGAAGAAAGATTCGTTTAATTAGGACATATGTCGTATTTGACTAAAACCTAGCAGTATGACTTGCTTTTTCTCTACTAATAAATATAACTTGAAACATGCTGCTCATGCAATAACAACTTTAGACCATCGGACGGATGGGTCGCCGAGAGGGGGGCAGGAAGGCCAAAGCCCCCCAGGGCTTCAAGGCTCAAGGACCCTCATAAAGTTCAATACTTCAAGGTCTGGGGGCCTCATAGGCTAAAGCAGCAGTAATTTTCCAAAGTTAATGTCTATTCCCTAAAAATATTCTGTTCGGTTCGCTCGCAGGGGGTCTTATCTTCCCCTTTTGCCCCAAGACCTCTGAATTCTCCCGGCAGCCCTGTATACTCGCATCGTAATTAGAATTTTAAACTTAGTTCTTTGATGACGTCAGCTATTTATATTTGCAGTTTATGAAGCGCCGTAGTCTCTGCAACATTGTAAACTGCTTAGGCTGGTGGGTTGCCCTCCTACAATAAGTGAAATGATCAAATGAAAATAAAACTCAATACTTTGTACCAGAAATTCGCATCTTTTAGATGCCATAGAACTATTCGTTTTGAAGATCTTCTTTTTTATTTTCTCCTCGTTTTTCTTTTTCTTGCATAAATTAAGTGTAATAAGGTAGCAAAATGTGACAGTAATTTTTGTACAGTAGCCAGCGAAAAAATGAAACGAGTTGCTATTGTTTTTATATCCAAAACATTTGAGTTTTAATAGGACTGTTGAGCTCTTTTTCAAATATTTGGTTGAACTATTTTGAAATTTGTAATGGCTTGCAGATGCTCAATATTTTTAATTTTTTTCCACAGCCTTTCACATCGATCTCTCCATCTCTCAACCAGACAAACTGGAGTAGTTTACTGCCATCTTGGAGGATGAACAAATCTGATCGTTTTGCGAGAGACATAGGCCCATCAGGACGTACAAATTGCCATCACCTCTTTGGTTCATACATTGTCCCCGATTTTCTGTATTTTATAGCGTACATCATTGGCCTCTATCACTTTCGATTTCAAGATTGTGAGGGCCTTTATGCTTTGATGGAAAAGGTATGTTGTTTTCACCTCAGCTCCTTTAGTATATTTCATTTTAGTTAATAAAGAGCTTATTCGTAAATAGTCATAGTCTGTGAGAGCTGGCTACCAGAGACTGTTTGTTCATTACTAGTACATATCCTAATTAGCTATCTCAGCAGCTGAAGATGCTTTTTTGAAAGACCAGTAGTTTGGGCAATGAAAAATCGTATGCTTCTTAGAGATAACCTTTTCGAGCCTTTTAGGTAATTACTATTGTATGTATGTATGTGTATATATATATATATATATATATATATATATATATATATATATATATATATTATATATATATATATAGATATATATATATATATTTATTTATATTTGTATTCATATTTATGTTTACTTTTGTTGCTGACCTTCTTTTTATACCTTTTCATCTTTGACAGGTTTATCTTCAGAGCTCAAACCCGGAGCAGATAACGCGCATGTTGAGGTGAATTTCTTGAAACTGCAGTCAAATAAATCATATTCAAGATTAATCACTATCTACTCTGTTTTGTTCAAGATCAGAAAAGCTTTGTAGCAGTACGAGTCATATTCATGTTTAGAATGTTGAAGGTTTTTTAACCAATGTTTTCAGATGTATAGGCACAATCTTATAATTCAGGTACTGGCATCAGGCTATTTGCAAAACTTAGCTTGAGCAGGTATTCCATGGTTGAGGCTGTAGCCCCCTGACCCCATCCATTTGTACCCTTTTCCATGGTTCAACATTATGGTCATGTTTCTCTAGATTGAGTCTTTACATTGGATTTGGTTGGCTGCTCATGGTCACTGGTCTCTCAGTTTTTTTTCATTATGTTTTCGGATTGATGGCAACAACTGGATTTCATGATTGCCGTCCGATGTAAGTCTAGTCTTTTCAATTAGTTAATTTATGATATTTTGGCTTGCTTTCTGTTATGCCGCGTAGCTACTATTAGGGTTAATTTATACGTCGCACTTAACTCGACTCGAATCAATTACATATCCCAGATAGAAACTAAGTGTCTATTTGATTCATGAAAAATGCGACGTATAAATCCAATATTTTAATTGAATCGACTCTAATATTAAGTGCGAGTCAAATTCATGATGCCCACTCGCATTATGCGACATAAGTTCGGGTTGGCTTTGTACGTCGCACTTACCTCGACTCGAATCAAATACAAATCATTCCAGTCCGACAGTTTGACGCCTCGCACATGCGCAGTTCAGAATTTTTAGCAAGCTGAGGTTACCCTCTTATCGGTTACGTGTCAAGTTCTTTCTGGTGTTTGGTTCTTAGATATGTTCTAGACGTTTTGCTTTCCTCATCGATCTTCTATGATCGTTGAGCTAGGAACCTGAAATTAGTCGATCTGAACTGTGTATCTCTTACCAGAGCACCCCAGAGTAATACCGTACCTTTGGTTGCCTATAGTAAGTTTATAGAATACAACCACAAAAAATGATATTATTACTATGCGATGTATTGACCATTTTATGACAATAAAGTACCCCCATTCAAAAGGGCACAGTTTGTCCTCAGTTTCCATTTGGGCTGGGGGCAAGGAACGTTCATTCCCATTGAACCCTTGTGACAGGCGCCCTTGCTGAAATCAACGGTGCAATTGATTCGAGTCGAGTTAAGTGCGACGTATAAATCAACCCTTAGAGTATTAAACCCGCACTTCATAATTGCTAAGAATATAGATTTTATAAATTAAAATAGATCTCTTTCGTACATGTCTGAAACTTGTTTGCTATCCAATGTAATATTTTGTGTCGTTCGTTCCCAATGTTTGAAAGTGCCTCAGGTCTTTGCTCGTATTTATAAAAGACTGTATAAAAAATAAGAGATTATTATTGTATAAACAAGGGGATAAGGGGATATCCGGAGGGATATATTGGTGTGGCTAGATCTTTTTCCATGTACCTTACCCCTTGCCTGTCTGTATTTGTCTCTGAAGCTAGGCGATCACTGCTTCAGTAGTTTCCGCCTCTCTTTGAGGGGAAATTACCTCACTTTCCCCAAACCTGCGTCCTTGCTTACAAAAGCAACTATATTTATCAACTGTCTACTGTTTCTAGTGCACAGTATGGAGTTGCAGCAACATTAGTTGTTGCTGAGTGTGCTGCCAATTGTGTCATTGTCTCAGTGGTAATCAGTCATGGAAGTCAATGTCAATTGTTGAAGTGTTATCTTGATGGTATTATCAGCCGACTTGAAGAGAAAAATACTGAACTGAGATACATAATGAAGGTTGGTATATGCTGGCAGTAAGTACTCCACCTCCTTTTATTGTATGCATTGTAGACTTGTTTTTCTATCTTCTAGGATTAATGCAAGAAAACCATTTAATTTATATGCTTTATCTGGAATGTTGTGGAATTCTGAACTGATTTATGTCTGTAAGGCTTCTTGAGTCAATGTTGTTCTGCATAAACTATTTACTGAATTCGTGTAACATTTTTTTTGCTTTCACTGTTTTAAAAAACTTTCCAGCTTACCAAATAGTTATAACGCATAATGCTTTAGTTATCGTGCTCTATCCAGAATTTGCCAATTTACATTTATCAGTGTGCTGGTCATAGTAATTATTCAATTGAATGAGTTTCAGAATCTATGGCTTAATAATCTGTTTGCTGTTTAGTTTCCTTTCAATTGTACTTCCACATAGTGAATAGATTCCTGTAAGACTGACTTGCTTTTATTTTCATAAATGGAAATTTGTCCTATCTGATGTGGCTGCTAAATTTATAATTTTCCTGTCCTTTTTATGGTACATTTGTTGCTCTTTTTTTAGCTGCATAATTCTTTCATTCCATACTTTAGGATATCTTAGATGTACGTCAAAATTTATCAAGAATTAATGGCGTTCTTGCATTCAATACCGCTTGTGTTGTTTTCAACATCAGTTTAATAACTTTGATTGGTGAGTAACTATCGGATTCAATTGATTTAACGGATTTAATTTAAGGCTTTTGTGATTGGTTCATTCATTCATTCGTTCATTCATTCAATCATTCATTCGTTCATTTATTCATTCATTCAGTCATTCATTCATTCATTCATTTATTCATTCATTCACTCACCATTTTGCCTTTTAATCAATACCCCACTACTCATTCATTCTTTTATACAATCGTTCATTTATTCATTCATTTTTGCATTTGTGCAATTCCCATCATTGCTTACACGATGCATAAAAGTTCATGAAATACTGATTATATTTTTTATTCTTTATTTATATATATTTGAACTCTTTACTCAGAATTTATTTATTGTTCAACTTTCTCACCAATGAACTATCCAAAAAGAGATATTGATACTCTTTTATGTGTATGTGGGTAAACTTATGTTTTCTATAAAAAATAGACTGTTAACTCTTATTTTTCCTATCATCTCAGGATTCTTAGCGCTGGTCACAAACAAAGTAAACAGTCGTGATATTTGGATTTATCGATCGTTTTTCTTTCTTTTGTGGAGCGCCATGCTTGCGATCAGCGTTATTCCGGTATGTCAAGTTTATTCACTGTGAAGTAGAGGTCACACGACCGTTGAAATAGAGGTCACACGACCGGTGAAATAGAGGTCACACGACCGGTGAAATAGAGGTCACACGACCGATAAAATAGAGGTCACACGGTCGTCAGTGGCGTAATAGAGACACTCGGACCTCTAGGAGATCACCAGGATTGAGGCCCTTTCTTAATTTTCTCTCTAAAATTTGTTTCTTGAAAACCTCTGAGGGGCCTCTTCATGACCTCAAAAGTTGGAGGCCTTGATAGTTGTCCTAAATCCCACCCTACATCTGTTGTGCCACTTTTCAACATATTTTACGTTCTCTTTATTCACCATGCATTATACTCTCTCATGTTCCTACTGAATTTTCGATATTTTCAAAAACTATTTCGTTCTATGTTTTGAAGCCCCAGCTTGAGAGTGATTATTCTTTTATTGCTACTTCAAGCGTCTTTCCTTTGTTTTAGATTCGTATTAGTATACCTCTTGTAGTAACTGGCTTTTGCTGCTTCTTGAAGCCACTACTGAAATTCTCTTCATTTTACCACTATTTTATTGTAGCCTTCATATGTAATATAGAGAAAAGTTATACTGTTTTTCAGGCTTCCTTACAGTACGCTTATATGTATGGAAGGCCTCATTATTAACACCAATTTCTTATGTTTCAGGCTGCTCGCCTTACCTCATGTGGAGCAAGGTTGAAGGACCGGGCTCTTGTTATTCGAGTTTTCGGTTATCAAACGCACACACAACTTGATATAGATTCATTTTTGACGTTCTTGCACCTGGTCGATTTAAAGGTTTTTATCATGTTTACAGTTTTCATTCTCATTGCCAATTTTTCAGGACTTTTGAATTAGCTCAAAGGTAGGGTGATGTTGCTCAAGTTTTTTTAATGTGCGCTATTTCAGTAGACTTGGTAGGTAAAATATGAAAAATGTTAATAACTCATGGATACGGTCAATGATAAGTTATTTTCAATTTGGTTTTGTTGTACATCCTCTATGGATCTTAAAATACCAGAAAGCTGAAATGATATGCACAATAATTAACCAAATTTTTGTACTATTTCTATACGGGTTGTTCATGACAATCACCCCCGCCCCGAAACCTCCTCTCGTAAGAGCTTTATCTAGCTTCTTCATCTAATATTTGATCAAACCTTGTTTTGCAGGCTAGGCTATTCACGATACCTGTCAAACCCCCGTATCTTTGGGGCCTGCTTGTGCTTTCTACACAGGTTATGATCCTCCTGGTACAAATGGCTGATTTTGTCCCGGAGAATAATTGGTTTTGAGCAGTGGCTAAGACAGTTTGTATATTAGTGTCACTTGTACAGGAATTTGTAGATATATATAAAGTACTTATGCTGTAATGAAATCTCCTTAGACTACAGTTAAAATTTGATTTATCAATTGACAGTTGGAAATGAAAATGATATTTTTTGAATTTACTAGAGATACAATTGTATTCAAATTATAACTACACTTCCTATGGTAGTATTTCTATTTTCCATTCACAGTAGTATTTATTACACTGTATTTAGATGTAAGCTATTCTAATGGCAATCCAAACTTTATCGATTCGTTGTGTATGTTTAAGGGTTATTTTGTAGATGACACAGCTCCTGTTTACAACAAATCTTGATATTAGTTTAAAATCTTGATATTAGTTATAAACAGCCTTCGGAATGCAGTCAGGATTTTTTGACTGTTAAGGTGTCTTACTGCTTTTCGCATCTCAATTGTGGATGCAAAAGTTTTAAAAGTTTATACTGAAAACGCCTCAGTGGCATGATTTTTCAGGTTGCTTATATTTCAGTACCGTTCAAGATAATTTCATCGCACCTTGCTCAATACTGCGTTTTCATTTTTCAAGCATGCCCATTCAACCAATCGTAGTTCCAATCCTCATCTATTCACCTTTTTTGATTCGTTCGTTCTATATACGTTCTTCTATATATCACATTCTATATACGACTCTGAACTACGTTGATTTATCAAGTATGACGCAAGCTTATCTTTTTGATAAAGTTTTTGGTAACAGTTTAGCTAAGGAGCTTGTATATGTTTTGTTCTTTTTGCCAGTCACAATTTCGATCTGAATTATTTATTAGCACAGTCAAACTCGCCTAAGTCGGATATTTCACAAGCCAAACAAAACTGCATGGCCCCCTCCGCTTGTGGCGAATTCAGCAGTAATGCGTGTGATCGGCTCTCACACAGGTCGGACTGTTTCGCCTAGCCCGAAAGGTCTCCACATGCGACAGTTTGACTCAATTGAGTAATCTTACGTCCGCATTTTACACAATATGACGATAGTCGCTAAGGTCCTTTTATAAATATCTTGTAAACAGGGCTGGTTTGTTTGATTTTGTTGTCAAACCAGATTGCATAGCTGTGGCTAGGTAGCTATAGTTTCCTTCATACAAATATTGACGCAATCTAAAAATTTTTGAGAGTATTTTTTGATGTGATAATGTATAGTGTAAGATTTTTTTCTTGACTAATTTAATCAATGAATCTGTAACCATTTGGGATTTTTCTTTTGTTTTCCTTGCAGCGATATAACTTTGCACGAGTAAGGTAGTTGATTCTCATTGTCTCAAAATTATTTAGGGCGTTAGTCCAGTCAGTTGAGACATGAAAGAAATAAATGTCCCTATACAGAAAATAAAGTTTTGGAACGTATACACTCTTTTATTAATAAGAAACCTAGCTCAAGATCTAGTTCTAAAGTTCGTTATTTTTCGACCTCTTTTTATCAAATTCCAGAACTAAAAGTTCCTTAAATTCAGCTGCAAATATAGTGCCATAAAAATGGTACAGACACAAGGAAGCATCAAAATTCGGAATTTTACCTTTAATTTTTGCTAGTACTTAAGAATAAAAGCACAAATAAAGAAGGACAGAAGTTTACAAATGTATCTATGCGAGTTTTGCTGTAAATGAATGGAATCAGTTTCATAAATCTTGATTATTTGCAGTTATAAAAAGTCTTAAAATTGAAAACTTCCTTGGCATTCTTTTCATTTGTAGTACAAGTTCCTTAAATATTTCGGCCGTCTACATGTAAGTTCCTATAAAAATAAAATTGTGTTGTGTGCCACAGCATTCAGCTTAGTGCTTAGCCATCTAACACCCTACGTGCCTGCATCACAAAGGTGTAAAGGCAAATTTCATGTGGAACTGCTTTGAAGATGGTACATGAAAAGTGAGTATTGCTATACTTTAACCACCTGCTTTTTATTTGCTTCCAAGCCCCATACAGATTGGTTTTTCATTTTAATCACCTATCTAATTGTAGCCTTAACTTAAGCCCCTCTAGAATAACAAATTCTGTTTTGATTGCTGCATTTTTGATATTGTGGTTCCAATTTGCTTACGCATACTGGGGCAGATCCAAAGCTAAATTTTGGGGGGCCATCTGATTCTTTTTATCATCATTTTCATGCAAAAAGTTTCTTAACACAATTGTTTGCTATAGAAAGTGTTACCATTTGGGGGCCATGACCCCCTAGGCCCCCACTGGCTTGGCCCCTGTATGATATGCCTATCATAGAGATTTTGGCCACCATTGGTGAAGCACTTTGGTGGAATTAGAGCCCTGGACTGTGTGTTGTCACCTCAAAATAGTTTAAACAACACCAGGATCTTTTCTTTACAATGCTAGCATTAGGATCAGATAGGCAATTTTCCTCATAATGTACTCCAAAATGGTCACCTTGTAAGAGTTTGAAGCTTATCAGTCCAGTCTTTCATGATTTACTACCTGTGAAATTTTACTACTTCATATGGTAAGTCCAACCTATTTTGCAATGTGTTAATATAGCCATATGAATGTAGTTTTATCAAGATTGTCAGCAAACTGTACTTAAGATTATACTTCTACCTCAAAGTATAATGGTTAATTGGTTGTATACTTGTAGAATACTCTATGAACATAAAACTTTCAACCCCAGGAATGATCTTTAACAACACAAGTCTCTAATAAAGTAAGAAGACATGAAAGACTGAATCAAAAAACTGAGCAATGAACACAGTCTATAATCTACCGCCATTGGTAAAGATGACTGCATGCCATAACTGCTAAATTGTTAAACAAAACACATAACTTTTTAAATCTGAATCTGCCACCTAATTAAATCAGGCATAAGCTTATAATTGCCTAGGGTTATTCATCACAAAAATTTTTAAAGCATTTTTAACTTTGACTTGAGGATTGCATCTCACAACATCAGAATCATCAAGTGATGCTCATACACAGAGACACAACTTGTGGGGTGGGGGGAGTGTGGAAGTATATGCATAGAGCCTTGCAGCCACTTACTCTAGTGTCTCTAACAGGGGGGGAGCAGTAGAAGGGGCATTCATATTGGCCAATTTCTAATAGAAAGGGGTGTTCATGTTGGCTTGCTTTAAATAAAAAGAAGGTGCTAATAGAAGGGGGTATGCATATCAGGAGCTTTTCAATAGAAAAGGAGTACTAAGAGAAGGCGGTTCATGCTGGTTAATTGTTCTATTAAATGGTAATTTATTTTTCTGGACGCTTTGATCATGATTGAATTGTAAAATTCAATAGAAGGGGGTGTTAATAAGCGATGCGGGAAGGAAAATCCTTCTGTAATTAATAGACGGGGCTCATCTATTAGAGACACTAGAGTACTATGTACCCTCCCTAAGAAAGTTGCCAAAGCATACCATCTTGCAGCACCACTAGGACTTGTGTAACATCTAAAATATATGTTATAAAAATCTCTTTTTTAAGGGATGCACTTTCTTTGACCTATCTCAGTAATCAATTACCATTTTACATAAAACTAGAAATTTCATGAGATTTAATGAGAGGATTCAAAACAATCCATTTCATAGCATCCTGAAGTTATTGGATCACACATTTAAATTTATTGTCACCAGCTCTATCTGCAATATTTTCATTTTCCAAAATATCCTTGTACCCAGCAAGCTCCTCTGCTCTTGTCATTAACTTACTTACTTCTTCATAAATTCGTGTTTTCACACTACCTTGCTGCAATGTTGCTGTAATTCTAAGATACAACTCAACTGCTTTTTCATAGCTTTCAAGTGCTAATCCATACTTCTTCTCTTCATCAAATTCTTCTGCATTTTTACTATGCTCAAATGCTTGCTGAAGATAAGGTATTTTACCCAGGCTTTCTTCAAGTGAATGTTGTCTTCTAAATCTTTGCCTCTCCTGTTGTTTTCTGTGCAATTTCAGTTGCTCTGCTCGATTAATATACTGATTCACTTTTTGCCTGATTGCTTCTTTTTTATAGTGGTCCCTTTCATATTCAATTGCAGGCAAGAAATATTGAAGTGCAATGCAGTAATTGGTAACTGCATCCTTTAAATTTCCCTCTGTATCAAACTTAACAGCAGCAGTAACAAAACCAACTGCTTTATCTAAACACTGAGCTGTTGGTGCATGTGCCAAATCAACAAACTCATGATTGAAGAATTTTTCAAACGATATCCTATTTTCTGGATCTCTTTGCAATAGTCCAACAAGTAAATCACGACATTGTGGTGATATTGGGGGGTCTGATGGAATTGTGATAGGCTCTTTTGATAAGATTTTCATCTCAAGCTCCTCAAATGTCTTTGATGCAAATGGTGCTTTACCAAACAGTGTCTCATAAAGAATCACACCAACTGACCAGAGATCGACTGAAGCATCATAGCTGTCAGAACAAAACATTTCAACAGCCATATAAAGTGGGCTTCCGCGCAAGTTGTCTCTGCCTTCCTTTCCAAGAAGTTGCTGCGCAAAACCAAAGTCTCCTACTTTCAAGGTAGGGTCATTTTTGGAGTACAATAACAAGTTTTGTGGCTTCAAATCCATATGGGCAATATTCTGCGAGTGGATAAACTGTAGAGCGAGTCCAAGTTGTCTCAAGAATTTCCTTGCAATTCTTTCAGGTAGCCTGACATACTTCCGCAAAAACATAGAAAGATCTCCACCACTGCAGTACTCAAGAACAAGGAATACATTATTATTATCCCATTGGAAGTCTCTTAGTTTTACGATATGCTCATGGTTAATATCTTTAAGAATTTCAATTTCTCTGACAAGATTGTCAGATGATGATTTACACAATCGTTTTTTGTCGATACATTTTACAGCCACCACCTCGCGGTTTTCACCTTTCCTGTATCCTTTATAGACAGTGGCATACGTACCCTGTCCTAGTTTCTCGCACAAGACAAAATCTCTCATTTTCGGAGGCCCGAGTGAGCTCCATTTGTGCTTGTATCCAGACAACGTACGTCTGTTGCTGGCAGCCATTGCTTAAATTCAAATTTGAAAAGATTAATTGTCAAGTTGACTGTTGGATGAGAAGGAGGCTGGGCTTATGGTGCAACATGACGTCATATACTTCATTTAGGATCCAAGACAGCCCAGTATGTCAGGACCGCACTTGCTTTAGTTGGGGCCTTAAGCCCAAGCTTCAATGCAGCCCCTTAAAAATACCCTGAGCTTTTATGCATGTGAATAGTGCTTGAAACCTTGCTAGCATTAATACCCTGAAATCTTTATTTTAGCCCCCTCATCGGAAGAGTCAGCCCCCCGTCGGAAAATCCCTGGCGCCACCACTGCGAAAGGCTCAGAAGCCAGACCGCTAAGTTTGCAGTGCGCTCCAAAGTTATTCAGAGGGAGCAGTTTTAAACGGAAAGGGCGCAAATCTTTTCGCTCTTTTTAACTTGCAAATAGCACGAAGGCCTATTCATTTTGTGCTGATATTTTTCAACTCCTGCAAAAGAGTGCATTATTTTTATCATAACAGCCGAAATAGCGCAGTTTGATCTGAGAAATGTATCTTCCGTGTGCAAATTTCAAGCTTAGCAGTCTGGCTCAGGAGGTTGTATAATATCAACATTTTTTATACAAGGGTAAATAATATTTGAAGGTGTATATGTATGTACAAGTATAATTTTCTGTGTAAATAACTGTTAAATCTCCAGATATGACTGTATTAGGCAGTTGTGATTTCCAACAACTTTAACAAGGGGGCTCTGGGTGCAACCACGCTCAGATTTTTAAAGATGCAGGTATGATACTTAAGTTTAGTATTTAGTACTAATAAAGTATAATAAACAATTAGAAATGTCTCAATTACTATATAGCAGTGAATAATTAATCATAGCAATACAAAACACATTAAAAGCAAGGTCAAGACACTTTGAAAAACAAGGCCAATGCTAGAACTTTCAGGGGGCTGAGCCCCCAAAATGAACAGTAATTTCAACAGAGGAGACTCCGTCCCCCTGAGCCCCCCTAGAAATCACCCCCTGGTATTAGGGACTCAAGTATTTATAAAAGAAAAGCACACATTTTGAATCATAAGCTCAACTTCAGCGCAAATGCGAAAGAAAACATTTAACAAAACTATACTGAAAAAAGCTAACAGGTAACATATTGGATACCTCAGCAAGGAAACTTTTACTATAGTTTGTAGTCTCTCATTACAATAATGTTACATTTGTTACGCTGGCTGCCGTCCAACAGTATAAATTATCTTATTTGCTAATATTTATCTATTTCAAGGCCGTGCCCAGAGTATTACAATGCAAAAATTCATTAAGAAAGTTTTGCTTCTGCAACAGTGAAAAAGTTAACAAAATTTTAGTACTGAGATGAAAAACTTTCTAATAAAAAACGCATATTTTACTATCGACGCGAAGAATGTGGTGCAGTACAATCCCATGCATGTAAGAGATAGTTCATACGCTGATTCACGGATAACCCAAACCTATTTCAGCACTGGTTCAGCAATGGCACAGCCGCTGCGAATGAGCCAGTCTTGAACCAATGAACTGCATGAATATGGCTCAAGCCAATGCGTTTTTGTCGTTTCATACGCTGAATCGAAGATGAACTTACCTATTTAAATTCCTAAATGCATAGGTTCGGATCATCTACCGCTCATCGTATGATCAGGTCAGATGAAGCCGAACTCTCAGCGAACAAAGTTTCAAGGTACTTGGGGATTTTCATTTGATAAAGTAAAGTATATGAGGAATATTGACCACCTTAGACGGAAATTTCAGGAAATATAGCCGATAAAAGAAGGAGATTATAATTTTAAAGTAGAAGCACTTTACAGAGCTGTCGAGAGGGCTCAGAGACGCGGGAGGGGCCTTGCGATCGAAGCGTAGAAGCATAAATGCGATCGAAGCGTGCTGCTGGTCTTATTTGTGAGATTCCATAGACCAGCGTTTCTCAAATTGCTGAGCGATACTAGAGGACGTATTATTCAAAGGAAGAGGTAAAATTGTGCAATTTCTATAGACTATGGTCTTACTCACAGCGAGCGAGGCGCGCGAAATATTTTCTTTTCCCATGACGGGGCTTCGCAAATTATTGCGATTGCAAATGCATTTCGCATGGCGTCACGTGCACAATGTCTAATACGGAAGATGAAAGAACATGTTATTTTTTGACGTCAAATCGAAATATTTTTGATGAATACTCGGTGATCAGAGATCAGGCACCACAAGTGAAAAGGACATTGGCTAACAAGAAGTAAAAGACTATTCATTGGCCAAAATGCATCGTTCCTACCAACCACTTACACCAACAAACAATAAATTTTTGAGGAACAGATGGGACGATTCTGACTATCAACTTCACAAAAAAATGGTACGTCGAACATGAAATATTAGTTTTGATTGCAACTGAACCAAGATAGAAATTTGTACGTTGATGACGTAGTTCTGAGGATCTACAGCATCTTTCTTTGTTCTTTCTAAGTCACAAAGCCAGCTTTCTAAAAATAGGAAGGCAACCAAGCTAGATGGGTGTGGCAGCCACACCTAAGTATTATTTTCCGTCAGCTGTAACGTCACTAATGCTTGCCATGTTGCCATAACGGAAGAAGAGCAGATCTAAGGGGCTTACCAAAGATAAAATTTTTGAGTGTATTCCCTGTAATTTACACTAGTACCAAAAAACTTCAATCTACGCTTCTAGACAGAAATCTAATAAATACAATAACAAGGTGCCAAATGATCGAGATTCAAAGTTATGGGCGGGCAAGCGTGGGCAAGATCCATCAGTTGGGCGGGCAATGGCCCCTATGCCTCCTCCTGGCTTCGAGGCTATTTGCTGTATGCTAGTCAACGGTTAATCCTAATTTCTGCAAAGGGTGAACTTGCTGTAGAATCAGGGGTGGCGCCAGGAATTTTCCGACGGGGGACTGTTTTTCCGACGAGGGGGCTAAACTACGGCTTCAGGGTACTATAAATGCCAAAGATCTCCGGAAAGAAAGTTTTTCACCTTTCGACGGGGAGCTATAGCTCCCTAGCCCTCCCCTGGCGCCATCACTGGGTAGAATGGTATGTTATCTGAGATTTTGCTTTTGCGTAACTATTGCAATGCTGTTTTCTTGCCTTTTTTACTAATTTTGGTTGTGTTCAGTTTCATTATTATTTTGCTATTGTGTTCCTTATCAGGTATGTTACTTCAACCTCCTTTGGAGGGAGTGGGGGCATTTAGAAGAATACGCATGGTTGTTCATTCATAAATTTATTTCCTTATTGGGGACGCAATAGTAACTACGCTGTAATCAGCGGCGTCTAAACGACTTTCAAGATGGAGGGGCCTGGTCACTAAGACTGGGGATATTAGCGGTCTTCTTCTTAACTGTGTTGGCTATAGCATCATTTTCGCAACTTCTGGAATATGAACAAATATAAAATGGCCTTTCACACCACCTTCTTCTGGGAAAAAGGTGCAGGACTTCCCCCCCTGGTTTGGGCTGAGTGGCCAAGCGGTCCAGCCAGTTCCATTAGCTTTACTGAAGTTAAGCATGGCTGTGTACGGTCAGAAACTGGATGGGTGACCTTCCAGATGAACGACCAAAGCGCCTCACTCCGCCGTCCGGACGTTAAACTAGGGGTCCCATGCCTGGATGTGGCATGCATAGTAGGCCTAAATTAGCTGAAAAGCTAGGTATAACAGCCTACTCAAATTAAAGTAATTAACAACAACAACGCCCCTGATGATGGTTTACGCCCTATTAGTTATTGCTTCAATGCCAAAATATTTTTCATATTTCTTTCAATAAATTGTAGAAATAGCTATACAGAAAATTGTATCTGGGATCTTTTCACTGTTATCTTTGAAAAGCCATGGCAAAATGCACGATCATGATGAAGTTTTCCTTAAACCCCAAGTAACACTTTTGGTTCTTTGCTTCCTATACTTTTCAAAAAAACAATCAACACTAATTGGAACTTACCATTAAAATATTAATTCTCGGTTATGTTTAAAGCATATTAGCATATTGTGACAATGATGATTTAGGTACACTTCCTAACTGACTTTCCCAATGGCCACAAAAGGAGCTTAGGCTAATCTCCTTTTGAGGCTATTATCTTTGGTGGCCATGGGGTATCCTCAAGCCTATGATATGTTCCTACTCGTGTAATTAAGCATTTACATTTGTAAAGGTGGAGACAGCAGTTGCAGTGGTTGATGACAAGCCACCAAAAACGTTCATTCACCTTCATATGAAATTGAAGACACTTCAGGTTTGTCGATTATTGAGTCCCGAGTTACTATATATTTTTCTTACTCTATTTGCAATTGCACTATGTTATTATTTGCAATCTCCAAGACGCGTTCTTCCACAAAGCATCAGAAAGAATTTCTCCTGGAACTGACAAAACATCCGGTACTAAAGTCAGCTTATAGTACTCATCAAATCTCTATAGAGCAGTTCTTCTCAATAATTTTTGCAAGGCCTCCCATGAAAATAGAAACTATTTCGCGCCTCTTTGCTATAAATAAGACAATTATCTACAAAATCGTATGTATATACCTGTTCCACGGTGTCATACGTGCCCTCTCTAGCATTACATCACGTTCCCTTTGAGGGTCCCGCCTTACTATTTGAGAAACGCTGCTATAGAGTTAGTTTTAAAATATTTATTAGCACTTTTATCGTTATTTTTATGACACAACCTACTGTAAATGTCAATTCTTTCTTGGTCATTTTTGATATAATTTTGACACTTTCAATTAAAGATCAAAAGTGAACAACTTGCTAGAGTGAAGAGGGACGATGACATTCTTAAGGAGAAGATATCAGAGATCAGGAGAAAAAGTAGCATTGTTGATAATTGGAATAATTATAAACGGAAGAGTTTAAACAACACTAAAAGGAAAAAGAGGCTCTCTCGAATCTGTCAAGATAACCAGGTATGCTAGGTTTGATAAAATGCAAAATCATTTACTGTTAGAGCGAATTGATATTATTCGTAGTTCATACATTTTTTCACGAAAAATGCTTGAGTGTGACGTTTTAATATCAAAAATTACTTTTTACTACACCAATGATACTACCTTTTAGATTATAAAATAATGTCAGAATGTCAAAACAATTAATGGATTTTACCAAAGCTAGCGAAAACAATAAACTGAACGGCAAGCAGTAAAGCATTATTTAGTGTTTTTACCGTAACCCTAATCTTCACTTTCCAGGCAATATTAGAAAGAATAAAAGCAAAGAACTCATTTTATAAACAGAGTGAGTTGGTGAGTTAATCCATTTGAAATCTAATAAAACTTATTGAATCTCTATTTTTGTGGCTATCTTAGTAGTTGCACTGTTTGAATAGAGCTTTATATCATATTATCATGGGTTTGTTCCTTTTCATCAAGAATGTCTCTATCAGGGGCGCAAATTTGGCCTTCTCTACTTTATTTAACTCTACAGCCCTGGTTGTGGGGTGCTAGCCAATCCTTGGACAAAATTGACCCTTTCTTAGACAAAGAGAATTCGGTCCATGGCAATCTTTAATGAATAATCACATAAGATATACTACAGAAGCAAAATAGGTTAATGTTGGAAGTCGGAATAATGCAAAGCTGAAACTTCATTAAGATATTTTTTGTGCATTGCCGTTACTTTTAAATAGCAAAGTAAGTATGAGTGCCACACTTTATGTTCTATTTCCAGTCATTCTTGAAAGACACGGGGCTATATATGCACATGATACCAAGGATAACATTAGGCCTGATAAGATAGATGGGGTATAAATACTGCTTTTTGGATTCCTTTTCTAACTATCAATATAATATTTGTTTTTCTGCTCCGCTCTTGCTTTCTTTCATAATGAAGTAAGACGTCAACAAAGACTTGATTGAATGTAATAATCTTTTAGTTTTTTAGGCAGAGTTACACTGCTGGCAATTAGGAGTGATTTAAGAATAGTTTTAAGCTTAAAAACGAACAATATGTAAGAACACTGAAGCTAGGCAAGAAATTAGGCGTCATTATCAAAGAGAGTGTATATCAATGTGCGTATTAGAGACCTCAGTATATTAGAGGTTTTCAAGCTCTAACTGTTTTGCGCAAAGTTTTTTCTTATCTATGTGTCCATTCTTTCGTATTCCTAATCGCATAAGTTTCCTCGATAACAAGCTGTTATATTCAATGAAAATGCATAATGTGTCTATGTGTTATCACGTCACCTCAGTTTTAGTTGAAATTTTAGTCGAAAATACCCCAAATTCAGTTACAAAATTTATAACTACTTTACTGGCAAAGTTGCTGTCACCATATTCTCCCACTAACCTAAAGTTGGAAAGTGTTTGTAAAATCTTTACGAATTCATTACTTAGGACAAGCACCATAAAACGCACCAAAAGTACTTAGAAAATATTACAAAATATCCCAAAGACTTGAACAAGAAGAGCAGTTCGAAGCTACAATTTTCATCCAAAGAGGAGATTGCTTCTGAAAAATCTGAAAAGGTGTCTGAAGCCGAAGAAGACGATTCGAAGTCAACTGTGGAGGAGCACGATGCTGAAGAAACAATTATTGAGAATGAAAATGATGAGGGGTCGCAGAAAGAGGAATCTGAAGATGCTGAATGAATCCTGAAACTTTTCTAAACATTGGAAGACGGTATTTGTAATTTAAAGCTGCATTCTTACTTTTGGAAAATACCCTCCCTTTACCAGTCTAACCTGAAAAGCGGGTTAATAGATGCATAATTTTCTGTAAAAACAGATAAAATACGATTGCTTGTAAAGAAGACAAACAGATATCATGGTCTTTCTAATCTATACTGAAACCGAAATAGACAATGTTTTGGAGAAACTTATCGGTAATATCGATAATTCGGTTTACTCTCTAAAAAGTTGTGATAGAAACAGACATTGAGATTACGTAGCGAACGGGGAAATCCAATCCTGTAGGTGATCTTTCGAAAAAGCAGAGCTTATTTGTTTTGAGGTAGACACCACTCATTTACTTCCATCTATAGCTATTAGATACCCTATTTCCAACTATGAACATATTGATTGATAACTGAGGTACCTTATATGGATAACAGAAAATATAACTTCTAGGGCAGGGTTCACCAACATCTGGCTTTGAGGCCAGCTCCGGCCCGGCTACCATTCAATCGCCCCCCAGTGCTTATGGAAAAGGTGCGTGCAGCTTTGACAAGGCGCTGATGTCTGCTGTACATTTTGGATTTTGTAGTCCCCAAGCTGAAAAGCACTATGCAAAATAGATCTCTGTATTACTAGCATCAAGCCCCAGCAAGGACGGTGTATAGTGAATTTGGCTCCGAGGCCCCAATAAGGTTGGTGACTCCTGTTCTAGGGTATTCAGCGAGGCAGTTAAATGTACGATATGCTCTATTAGTACATGAGTTTAACTTGAGAACTCCTGGTAGAACAGTATACTTCTTGAATATTTGTTTCTCTCCATTCTGTATGTAAATAGGTTTTTCATTATAATCTGAAGGAGTATCGAAATAATAATGAAAAAAATGATGGAAAAATAAACGTAATCAAGTGATCAAAAGGAGGCTAGGCGATCATGAGTTTGTTGCCATGCGACAGCTGTTTTTGTGATAATACAGCTTTGTGATCAAAGATCATAGAACATAAGCGAAAGGAATTTGGTTAGAAAAGATAAAGGGTTATCTTCTAGTGGCTGAAAATGCATCGTGCGTACCAACCAATTACACCAGCAAACAATAAATTATTGAGAAAGAGATGGGACGAGTATAGTTTTCAATTTCACAGGAAAATGGTAAGTATGAAAGTCATGTTTACTTTTTGATTCTGGAAGCTGAATCGAGACGACACTTCGCGCACATTCCTGAACGTATTCTGAACCTCTACAGCAATTTTTCACCAGCTCATGTAAAGCATTTCAATACTTTTCTCTGATTTCTCGAAATTTCTTGGGCGTAGTCGTAAGGAATGAAATTGCGGTAGATGATTATGTTATCTGAGGATTTTGCTGTTGCGCGATACATACAATGTAATGGTTGGTGTCCTATTTGTTATCATTTCAAAAACCAAAATGTTTTTCATATCTCTTTCAGTAACAGATTATAATGACTAGTTAGCGACAGTTACAGCAGAGCAATCTTACTTGATGTTATGCAGCGCATCAACTAACGAAATCGCAACGTTGTTGTACTTTAACACTTAGTATTGTTGAAGTTATCAGAGGCTTTTTATGCCAGAAGAATGCTACTATCATGGCTGTACAGCCTTGAAGGCTATTTGAGTTTTGGTTTAAAATAAATTGGTTCTTCTAAGTACAGCATATTAGAAAAGGATACCTTCAAAGATAAATGTACATTGTGTTTGACATTAGCCAGTAGAAAGGTTTGTTAAGTGCCATATCAATGTTTTTCATAAATTTTTTTATAGGGTATCATATCAATTTCTATGATAATCTGAAAATAAAATTTGTAGCCATTTTTTTATTCTTTCCAATCTCTTTAGGAATGCATTATGACTTAAATATGCATTGTATCAGATGTTTTTACTCATTTAATGAAATATGTATACTTTTAAAGGTGGACACAGCAGCTCCAATGATTGATAACAAGCCACCAAAAACTTATATGCATCTGCATTTGAAGTTGAAAAATCTTCAGGTATGAAGTTTGTTGTTATACCTCAAGATGACATCTTTGTTTAGAAAATATTTTCTTTAGACTGAATCAGTCTGTCATGTTGCACAGTAGGCATTGCTGTCAGCTTCAGTATAGTGCATCAGAACAACTTCCTCATTTTAAAAAGTTATTTTTTGTTTCATACTTAAAGCTTGAAGAGCAACGAATTGCAGAAGTTGAAAGAGACAATAGAATTCTTCTGGAGAAAATGTCATACATAATGAGAACCAAAGGCATTGTTGACAACAGGAATGATTACCAACAGAAAAGTTTGAACAAGGCTAAAAGGCAAAGAGAGCTTTTACGTCTATCACATGATAATCAGGTAGAATAGTTAGTTATGACAGCATGTAATGTTTTATGGAGATAGATTTTAATTCTAGAAATATTTTTCCATATTACACCATATGAAAAGACATGAATCTTGGTTTTAAAGGCTAAATGTTGTATGCTTCTCTCATTAAAAATTTTTAATTCATAAAGAAAAGATCTTGCTAAGTTTTTCATTTCCTAAAATATATTTCATTACAATACTTAAATACAGAGGAAGAAAATGGAGTAGATTTCCTTGCCAAATTCTCTTCTTTGTGAGAAAAGCACTCATGTAATGTCAGCTATTCAAGCTCATTTAGCTCCTACTTACATTGTGATTAATGCTTTTTAGGTTTTATCATAACTTTTGAAATTTATTGCACTACCTCAGAAGAATTGGTTTACTTTCAAAATATTTCATTCAACATGAACTATTAGAATTCCTTGATCTTGCACTTCTCAGGCTATATTAAGAAGAATACAGTCAAAGGAATCTTTTTATAAACAGAGTGAATGGGTAAGTGCATGCTTTTATGGTTATTCTGCTTTCAGGGATGGATTTAGATTATTGTTGGGGGTTTAGGATTATGAAGGGTGCTCAACCTCAGATGCCTGGAAAAGGAAGCCATGCCTATATTTCAATTATATTTCCATTGTGTAAATGTGCTTTTTTGTTGTAGAAACCACAAGCCTTGTCATTTAAAAAATAATCCTATTACTGCAAACAGTTAATATTTTGAAACTTACCTAATGCTACAAAACATAGCAGAATTTACCAAATGGTATGAAAACATTGCAAAATTTACCAAATGGTATGGAAATATTTGGGGTGTAGCACTCCCCGTTAAATCCGTTTATGATTGCTTTGCGGGAGATATATATGTGTGAAGAAGATTATCTCTTAGCATTTCACTACCACTGGCGGGTATTTTAAACGGAAATAGATTAGTACATGTAGAATATTTATTCCATCACTGTTTTGTGACAGGTCTAATCATCTTGTCGACTTTGACTATTCTGTCGTAGTCCTAACCAGTAAAGTTTCTGCTGATCGCATACTTGTTTTGAGTACACAACATTAAATTAGAATGCTACCTCTGGCTACTATGCGGCATCACCAACCCTGGACTTTTTTGAGCTTTGCTTGAAATATGCGGTGGATCACTTATTCCTCAGATTACACGAAAGGTGGAATAAAATTCTTTGAAGATGAATACTGCTTTCACTATTACATGAATTAAATTTTTTCTTCTATTTTGTTCTTGTATTTTGTTGTTTGACACATTTAATAACTAATCCTATGGCCTTGTGTTCCGAATTTCTGTCTCTAGAAATCTTGGAAGTACGGTATTGGCTACTATTATGATTTATTGAATTTTTCGTTACGCTGTTTGACCCTCAAAAAAGCTAAAACTATCAGAAGCAGAGAAAGAACTACAGTATGAGGTCTTTGATCATTTTCCGTACCCGAATTAGGTCTGGCATTTTTTTAGTTTCCACTGAAAAGTGAGCATTTTCTCAGTGCCCATGAAGTTGCTTCAAAACTCATCTATTAATTTTACATCATTTATAGCAAATAATATCCACAGGATTGAACTCCCGCAAGCTAAAGACAACGGACAATGTGAAAATTACTCTTTTGATTAATCCTCTTCTATATATTATTCCGTATACCAGTATAGCCTTTGTCTGCCTCTCAATGCGTTGAGGATTGTTGAGAAGGTACACTTAGTGTTCAACATTTTGTTTTCCTCTCCTGTTCTTTTATCGAGGTTCTTATGCATAAAATTTATTCCATTGATATTTCAAGTACGTTCTTCTATTTATTCTATCATTTCTAGTATAGAGTTTCGGGGCTCCTTCTGTTTCTCCCAAAGTGTTCCTAGTGATGGATGTGCCAGAGTATTTCACGAAAGGGGTAAATTGATACCAACGGGCTTTCCACTTCTTTTGCTGGTGGAGCTGTAATTGGGAACTTTCCTCACAATCCTAACGCTGTGCTCAACATAGGCGTCAAATCTTGATTGGATAACAAAGGAATCACCATCGAAGGATTCCTGCCAATAATGTTGCGAGAATTCGTTCGAAAAGCATCGAGAAGCGTGTTTTGGTGGTAATTAGTGTACTTTGTACCTACTTTTGTTATCCAATCAAGATTTGATGCCTATGTTGCTAAGCTATTGTGAAATGCTCTATATCTCGTAGGAAGAGCACCATAGAACACAACAAAAGTACTTAGATAACATCACAAAATATCCCAAATATTGGCACAAGAGGAGAAGTGCAAAGTTGAAGCCAATTTCAAGAGCAAGTGCTACGCCTGAAGATTCTAGAAGGAAGTCTGAAGCCAAAGAAGAGGAGTCGAAACCAACTGTAGAAGAGCAGAAGACTGAGGAGGAGAAGGAGGAGGGTGCTGTTGAGAATGAAAACGAGGAAAGCCCAAAGAAGGAAGAGCCTCCCGAAGAGTCACCTGAAGAATCCGCTGAGGCATCTCCTGAAGATGCTGACGAAAGTCACGAAAAAGAAACTTAAGTGGACGATGCCTGCGGCCGATTACTACATCCGCACTGAATACGTTTTTGCAACGATGCCTATGTAAGGTTCGCATTTTTGACGTTGTATGTGTGTATCAAATGTTGTAAGTAATGTGCCATTGAGACAAGCCAAGAAAACAACCAAGGAAGGGTGAATTTGCACAATTAGCATCCCAGGAATGTTTTACCTATTTTTGGCATAACACTGGCTCACTCTTGGCATATTACTGGCACTGTGGCGGAGGATTACATTTACCATTGTCCCTACTGGGTCCCCTGCCCTATATGCAGCAGAACTATCAGTGTACCGAGTACTAGTTACAACAAAAAATACCTTCGGTTGTTTTAGGTACCTTTATCATTTGTAGGGTTCCAAAGTCTATCGTGATGGTAGTATAAATAAATATATATTCTTTTTATGATTCGTTGTAACATTTGCACTTTGTATAATTCATGCACATCATAATTTACACACTATTTGTCTCTTCATGTATGAGAATCTTTCAGAATATCACTATGTAAATCAGTATGTAAATCACAACGCACTACCTTCCAATCCGGCCAGTCTTCGCACGAAGTTATCAGGCCAGTTCCTACTGAAGGTGTGGGGGTGTTAGTTATAAAGGCGTGTGGTTTTACATTGGCGGATGGGCGGAGGTAGAGCTTCATTGAAACAAATTTGCTAACTTTTTTTGCAACCTGACCTTTTAAAATATATCATAGACTGTGAGAAGCGCACATTGAGTTACAAACAATGGGCTAGGTGGGTATATTTGGTGTGAACGGGTATTCCTGGACCATCTCATTCAACCACGTGTAAGCAGCGACGTGGATAGGAAAATTGTTTGGCTGACCATAAATACAAATTTTCCAACAAAAGTACAGTATAATGCATGTTTGTCCTTCCCGTTCATTTTAAATATAACATGGTTATTTTCCAGCAAGATAAGAGATTCTCCTAGAAAATAGCAGTCAAGCTCCACAAGAGTGTCTTCGACCCAGAGCTTCCTATACTGGGCATTTATCTCGCTATTATCCTCAAAGCAACCACATCATCTGTAAACAAAGCAACAACATCGGGAGTAGGGCTCGAATATCCCGCAGTAGAGGGTTCTCAAGACCTCCTGGGAGAATAGACTTCACATTTTACAAGAAACATCGTCGATCAATCATATTACAGCCCTTTAGACAGCTAAGCCGGGTTGGGGGGAGGGGGAGGGGACAAAGGTTAAGACATACAGTCGAAAGCTGGAAGCTGTTATATTTTACCATTTTACATATCTACGCTAATGGGTCAAAAAGTATGTGCGAAAATTTCATTTCAATTCATGATGGTGTGACACCCCCCAACAGATAAAACAATTTAGTTTGTAGGGCAACTAAATCTCTGTGCAGAGAAATAATGATACCAAAGAGCCTAGCCACATATGAGTTCCAGTGCACATTTTGGCGTAGACTATCTTTCCTTCGGCGCACTGAAGTGAGATTTTGTTTCTAGCGTTGGGCTACAGGCATAAGACAACAAAAAGAAGTGTTAGCGTGCATTCTTCGTCTTTCGTTTCCAGAACTAAATTTTTCTGGAGACAAGCCCCCAGACCCCTATTTTTCTTCCCCACCTTTTCCACAATAGTCCTAATTTGCCTAACGCAATAGTGGGCCAGTATGCCTCCATTTTCAGGGGGGTTAGGTTGCACTTGCGGCTAATTGGTGAGTTCATCTCTGTCCCTGAATTATACCTGGGATAAGTGCCACTTGTTATCAATCAAATAAGACTATTCATAATTAGCAAAGACTATGTTATATCTTACGTTTGCTGCTGCTGCAATGGTAATCTGATAAATCTTTTAAATATGGATGTAATTTTCGCAGGGCAGTATCTAGTGTTGTAAGGCAAAAATCTGAGACAACCCCTCCCAAGATGAAAATATGCAGGTTACGCCCCTGTCTATAATGTGTACCATAGATTTGCACGACAGATGGGTAAATCATTTCCTTTCGAGCTGCAAGGCTCTTTCATCAGCAGCCTATGAGTTTAGTTGTTAAAGTATTAGAGTTACCTCTCAGGTTGTACCTACTGGGAAATTCTGTTTCAAGAAGTAGTTAGATAGCTCCCTTATTTTTGTATTCAGCATATAGTAAAATGATCGGAATATGTCATTTTCCAGACATCTGGAGATCCCAACCATGGTGGGCCCTCGAGTATATACTGTGTATGAAAGAATATCAAATGCATTGAGCATTTTGGGCAACTACTCTTCCAGCAAAGCTTTTTATGATCTAAGGCCTTAAACTATTGTACGCGTGCATCCATATCATGCATGACACCTAAATATGTTGAATTTCTAGTCACTCCTCTCTCTACCTAGAAAGGGGGCAGCTAACGTGACCTGCCCCCCTGGGAAACAGAGCCCACCACGCTACTGGATGTAAATACATCAATTGCCACCCTTGTGTTCCGTGTTTTTTCTATGCTATCCCACGACGTTATCTTAGTTCTTTGGTTAACAATTGTGGCTGCTCTATCTTGTATACATTGTACTTTTTTATCAGTCTTTGGGGGTAGAGAAACCTGTAGTGAACAGGAATACAGCACTATTGGTTGTATCATTGCTTTATAAATCCATTCAGCTACATGAGGGCTGGCTTTCTCATGAATACGCGATAAAAGCTTTACCCTGGTTGATGCTGCTGTTTTCTATACTTTGTTGAAAATACTAATGTAAATTCAGACTGTTTGATGCAGATCTTAATGGCTATTTTGACAATTTTTGATGTGATCCATATAGTTAAAATTTAGCTTTACCTTTTCTCAGGTCAATAAACAAGTTATTTTTATCAAGCCAGTCGGTAACTTTTTGCAGCTCATTATTGAACAACTGCTCTATTTCCTTTGAGTTTTTTCCTGTACAATATAAGACAATGTCATTAGCATATGATATTATCTCAGCATCAGTGAGTGGAATATGTATGTCCTTGACAATGAGCCCAAAGAAAAGGGGGCCAAGGATAGATCCTTGTGGATACCACATGTGACTTGTTCTTCGCATGAGCTGGAGTTATTAAAATTTAGTTGATGATGAAGTTGACGCTTGTTATAAGTATTATCTACCAAAAGATCTACGAGCTTCATTACACAGGGCTGGAAAATATCAGGTAGCGCCACTGCCGGGAAATTGTCAGCGGTAATTTTTCGCAGGAAATTTTCAACTGGTTCGCAGGAAATTTTTTATAATATAAGTGTTAATCCACATCTCTGCTTTCCGTTAAACGTTCGCTCAGACGTCATGGAATAGACAAGAATAAACCGATAGTCAAATTTACCGCTTAAAATCATAAAAATTAGAATGGCGGCATGAGATCAAAAAGGAAGGCTTCAGCGCCTCCTTAGGAATGCAACTTGCTCTAATAATGTACGTGCTACAAAAATTTTAAGTAAGATATTCAGCTGTTAAATCATTTCAAAGCTAAAAAAGCCATAAGTCTTCTCTTTGCATTGTCGTTAAAGAGAAGGTAAAACACTCTAAAGCAATCTTGAATTTATTTATTGGAGGAATTTCAAGCTTTAAAAGACCTCTTAATTTATGCATTGAAATAGCTTAATGTTTTTATAGCAGCAGATGCATTTTTTGGTTGGCTACTTTACAAGTTAAATGTCTCTTAGCAAATACTTTTATACGCAAATACGCAAATACTTACTTTAAGTTCCATCCATGCTTCAAATTTCCTTTTTCAATGTTCAGAAGTGAATACCACACTTAAGTCCTGTTTATAGTTGAAAAATTATTGCTTAAAGAAAAAGAATAAAGGACAAAGCGTAGCCTGCAGTCGTCCAACTTTTTTGCTGAAGGGTGGAATTTTTCCTAAATGCTGTAAGCAAAAAGCATTTGCCTCCTTAAGGAAAACAAGTTTAAAGTTGACTGTAAAGTTTGACACAAAATTGTTTGATCAGCTGTGACAATGGTATAGGAATGAAGGTCATATGTTCAGAAAAGTATTACTCCACTGTTGATGCCAATAAAATCATTACGAACTATAAAACGGGCCTCACCCTTTGCAGATAAACAAGTATCTGTACAACACCTGCTTCAATTTTGCAGATGAAAGGCTTTCGTCTAAAAAATTGGAAGCCGCACGTTTTTACAAGCACTAACTTTACCTTCAAAAATACCAAATGGTCAAAGCTTTTTAACGGAGTAACAAACATCAAATACAATGCTTCTAGTTGCAGGAAATTTTGCAATTGTTCCGCAGGAAATTTTGAAATTCATTTTTGCTGCCAGGAAGAAAAAGCGTTTTACAGGCACCGTCATTACATTTCGTGGAGCCTAGTTAGTCCAAAAGTGGAGTTATTCCACAGAAACTGCAAGAAAACATTCAACAAGCATTTGAAAAAGTTATCATCAAAGCCGATCAACTCATTTATAGAAATGACATTTTGATGAAGTGTACTGCTGAGTTGGCTAGATGAATAGAGGAAGAAAACAAATTAGTTATGGTAGGAAGTTCTTGCAATTATGAATCACATGACGCAAGCCTAAAGGAAAAATAGAATCGTAAATGCCTAGCAAGTGGAGAAGTTCTTAAGGAATATGTGAAGCATGGAATATTCCAAATGGAGAAGGAGATATATTTCAAAGCATTGTAGCAGAGTATTTTACGGAAAAACGTAATAGGGGTTCACCATGAACCGTCTATGTTAGTCTATATTTGGGGTCTGAGAATTACAGCTTAAGAAGACTTCAATTTTTCAATGCTTAGGCTCTGAGGATAGAAAATAAAGTTTTAAAATGACACTAAATTTCAAAGATATACTAATTTAGATATTACAATGACAGACATATCACAAATGTTCTGATAGTACAAAAAATTTTAAGAAAATGGTAGACCAAAATATGGACCAATATGGAGGGTTTCAAAACTTTGAGACTCACTATTTGGAGTTTCTCAAAACTGTGATTCAATGGTTGGGGGTCAAGGATAAATTGCTGAAATGGATCCCTCTGTATAGAACAGCAGGCAGCATCTCTTGGGGCTTTTTGGCATGATTCTCAGAAGTGTAGACGAAAACTTCAAGCATTTGTCTGATCTTTCTTTGTTTTGGCTGAATAGGAAAGCAGCAATCCTGTAAATTGCATTTCTGAGAACTTTTAGGTGGTACGATTATTTTTGCAGCAATGTTCCTGATTTTTGTAGACAGGGTACACTTACCTATTGCAAAAACTGTATGGTCATTTTTACTATGTTAACCAGTTCTCAATGACAAGGTGGTTGGAAAGTCGCATCCTACCTAGTCAATAATTTAAGCATAGCTACCATTAACTTTTGGCGCTTCTCAGGTGTGTGAGCAATTTCTTTCGTTGACATTCACACCTCAGGTCGAAGTAACTTCAATAGACATAGCAGAGTGTACACATGCATTCGAAGCAACTATGGGATACCTTTTAATACAATACTAGTCTGTGTGAAAGTAAAATTCAGGGAATTGTCCTCTAGTAGAGCTGGTCCCATTACCAGAATCATTGCTTGAGTTGAAAATAAACATAACATCATCACAGGTCAGAGTTGAAATATTATACTCTCCATACTTTGATTGTGGACCTTGGATGATTACAATTAATGTGTTGACTTTAAATGGTTCTATGGGGACGGCCTGACTGAACATGACACGATATGAACCCTCTACTGGTCCAGAATCTGGAGTGCCTATTGATACTTCTAGTTTTACAATCGTTTTGTCTTTTTTAAATAATAATTCAATGCATTGCAGAGCAGGATTACCAAACAGACTTATTCCGCACAAACTAATTCGTCTGGTCACTGTAAAATCAAGAGCATCTGCACACCCTCTGTAAGACCAATCTGCCATCCGATGAACGAATGAAAGACGGTTCAATGTTGTTGGGCAGATTTCTCTTCTTTTAATGGAAAATGGTGTCCTTGCTAAAATTTCTGATGCGTGGCTTCCACTTGGTAAGATTTTCAAATACAATATGTCTCGAATTTCTTCCATTGTCAACAGCCCAGAAAACATACAGTGCTTTGCAAATTCTTCGCTTGTCATACAAGGAAACCGGATCAGATATATCGCATCTGACAATATTTTTCTCTTCGATTCCGGGCAATCTGTTATTTTCCTTCTTGAAACTTCACCTATGCACCATTTCTCAACTGCATGAAAAAGTTTGATTTCTGGAATCTGCAGCCTATCCTCCTTTAAAATTACTTTTAGTGTATCAAAATCAAGGCACAGAAAGGCTTCCATCTCAATAACTTGTGAAATTACTGGGTGAATAAATTCGAGGCACCGTGACATCAAGTTTGGCTCATCTAACGTAACGGATTGCTGCAGGGTGGCAATGACATTTTCCTTTGTCAAAGAGTTCGAGAGGAAGTCACAGCAGTAAGTTGATAAAGAAGGGATCATGTATTTCTTTGATAAATACAATATGTTAAATGAATCGTCCCAGTTCAAGTCGATGGAATTTGTGTATATAAATTTCAAAAACTCCAACAAACACTCACTATTTTGGCAGTCAGATATTTCAATTTCGCTTCTCGTCTATGCCATAGGCCCGTTGAACATCGCATTGAAAACTGAGCTCCTTGCAGCAAGAAAGAGTTTATGTGCTAGAATTCTGCAATGACTGCTTGAATTCTCATTCTTGACCAAAAAAGTAACATCACTCATTGCGTCGTTGTTGTACAAATGCGATACTCGTTCCATGACCGTTGATTTTGTCGACTGCCAATCGTTTGAAATGAGATCCTTCTCGCTTGTCATGATTGTATCGAGCTTCTATCGTTCAGTTTACCTTCACCCTCTCTACTCTTTCACTTCAATGTGTTGCTTGACGAGAACAATGGTTGTTCAAGTTCTTCTGAATTCTGTACATGGAGCTTTGGTCGGTATAGATCTTTCAAGCGTTACGAAGGCGCTAGATGTCTAACTCAGGGGTTTGCACTTTGTACCGAGTGAGGCAAGCCTTGTGTTGGTGGCCATTTCGAAAAGTGGCAAAAAGGACTATCGCCAGTACTAAGCCCTTATAATTTGGTGAAAAGTAAGGGCTGATTTCGTGCAGTTTCGCACGGATTTTCAATGTGTAAAGTGACAAATTGGTATAAATTATCTCTTTTCTTGTCAATTCCGTCTGTATTTATCGCGACGTTTCAAGTAATTGTAAAGATGGCAGCTGCTGTAGAGCGTTTCTTAAATGTTCAAGTAGTATTCTGCGAATTTTTGATACAAGAAAATGAAGCTATTAAGAGCGATTTTAATTTCCTATGCTGCAGTGACCACCCTGACGACTTTCTGCTATTCTCATCAAAGAAAGCGATTTTTCTGACAACATAGGACCAGGGGCGGATTTAGACTGTCGCACAGGTCACAGATGCAACAGTCAACATTCAGCTGCACAACGATATTTTCAGTCACTTGAAATGTTTTGCTAATTTGCACTACATCGAATCAGCTCTAAGATAGATTTTTTTCTGTTTGCTCTAAGTAGGTAGGGAATTACATAGAAGTGTCTTACATTTTCCTATTCTGTGGAGGAGCTAGTCAGAAAGAGGAGATCCCACGTTTGTAATGTTTATTCTGGATTTTGAAATCTTACAGCTGTTACTGAAGCCCAACAGGGTAGCAAAGTAGATAGAGTAGGATGTCTGTGCACAGGATGTTTCTTACCCACTGTCGCACGACTGTCGCACAATTTGCATATGAATCGAGGAAGCCAATCATATCATTTTCCTGTGTGACCGTATGCCTCAAGGATGCTTTTTAGTGCTGTCGCACAATCTTAAAAGTAGATTTGATAAATACATTTTATTAGGTTGCTTAGCACGTGAAAGGCCGCAGAATTCAATTCATGTTGCAATCTTTATTATCTTATGATAGATTTACTTGAAAAAGTAATGCAATTTATTGAAGAAGAGAACTACAACGCGTTGGAGGCAATCTATAATGCTATATTAGCAAAGCTCGGCAAATGTGCCGTAATTTCAGGGGTCGCGGCGCGAGTATTTGAGTGGGGGGGCCAGAAATTCGATAACATTTTAAATCTGCCCCACTATGCTTGGACAGATAAAATTGTGCGTCCCAAAGAGCTTTTGATACCCCCCAAAAACAGCCCTTTATACCTCAAATTATGAACAAAAATTTATAAATACATACTACCGAAGAACAGTAAAATACAAATGCGCAAATTTCATCTTAGCAAAAAGTGGGGGGGCCAAGGCCCCCCCGGCCCCCCCGTCGCCGCGACCGCTGAATTTCGAAGAAAATCCTGTTAGCTGAAGACTCATCTGCTAGTAGCGACATTCCAAAGAATGATGCATGCCTTGGCATGTTGTGAGTGATAAAAGAGTCGTAGCTGCAATGTGCATTTCAACATATCATTTCAATATTAAATGATGTTCTCTTGCTCCTTAAACGTGCCTGAAACCAATCTGAAATCATTTGCAGAGCGCAGGTACCTTTCAGGATCATATTTCATATTGCTGGGGAATGATCCTGAAAATGGCAATTCCCCATGCTCAAAGCACATTTTTGTGTTGTCATTTCAGTTACATGGAATTTGTGAAATACGTCGTGAAATACTTTTGGTAACTGGTTATATGTCTTATAAATCAGGGGAGGGTCTAGTGCTGGACTTTCGGGGCCCATCTGATTCATTTTATTTGACAGAATTATTAAAGTACATACGAAATCCATTTAGTGTCAAGAACTTCTAGAACAATCAATAAGCACGTATGAGTAAGCAAGATTCCAGCTAGACAATTCCATCATTAGGCCTAAGTAAACACGAAGCCTCGTTGTCGTGCAATCTATTTAGTCATACTGACGTAATGTTTACATAGAGCCCCCTTGAACGTTCTAGAGTAGGGAAAGAATATACTTTACGTAATTATCTGCTGACAAATGATTATATAGAACGAGAATATTCCTTAGAAATGGTATAAATACCACAACCAGAGTAGAGTTGAGTAGAAAAGTTTCGTTGAATCTAAGATATGCTGTAATTGATGATTTTGAAGTACTGTGAGTTTCATTGTGACTATCATTCTGTGACTTATTGTCGCGGACAACTAGAGTATTCCCGACAATTGCGTTGGAAGTTTCTTAACACTGTTGTTTTCTATAGGAAATGTTGCCATTTGGGAGGGGACCATGACCCCCAACCCTCCTTGGATCCACCCCTGGTTATAATGAAGCACGAGGTATAAGCAGCAATTTATTTATAACTCTGAATACTGTAGTGGGTTAGAGCATTGGTTAGGGCTAGGGTTATAATTACAATTGGAAATTATAATTATATGAGTACTTCTTTTGCATGGCTTTATTATAATATGTGTTATGGTGTAATATTTACGTCCTCAACATGTGTAATTTATTTTGATTATCTTCACCAGCCCCACAACAAACAGTTGCAGAATTCCTTGGTTTGACCACGCCTACTAACGAGCCACGCCCTATGTGCCACAGTCGTGAACTTTTCTAGATCCGCCCTTTAGTTGCTAAAATTTTGCGCCCTTTATCAAAACAAACATAGAAGCGGATAAATCATTGACACACGAAGAACGGAAATAAGTAGGCAACATATCAATTAATCCAAGTAGTCAGTTTGTGTTGAAAGAAATCAGCGGGTTCTTCTGTTTTTGGTAAGAGTTCACCTAAAGTTCATGGTGATCCTAGTTATATTTGCGAGTAATTTCACCGCTGCCAAAGCTGCTACTACGCATAAAATTTGCACTTGAAGGGTTTTCCATTTTTTACAGAGGGGTCTATACCGAAGAGTAATTCGGCTGGATAAAGAAATTTCCTGAACGAGGAATGTTGTTCACATACACTTAAAACAGTTTCAAAGTTGGCCATGATGATTTTTTGGGCAGGAAATCATTTCTCTTTGATACCAACCCCTCTGTAAGTAATGAGTATTTCTTTATTGTATGGCTTATATTGTTCACATTTCACAGAATCGGGCCGCAGCAACTGCACCCTTAATAGTACTTGAAACTTCTCGGTATATGCATGAATTGCCGAAATTCAGAAGAAATTGAAAAGAGAAGATACAAAGCATGAAAACTCACCACTTTATACGCTTAAAATCCATGCAGAACTTTATGAAATTGGCTCTCACTTTTCTCTAAATTATAAGGCTCAGTACTGGCGGCAGCAATTAACTCTTTGTCCCAAGTTTCTAGAATACAAAGAATACCACAGGGAAGTTATATTGTTTAGATATACGAGACGTCGCATATTCCTCAATTTAGCAAAATGTCTGTAATCAATTAGATCTTCCCTAAAGTGGCTTCTTATAAACAAGCACGATGTGTCTGGTTATCTTAGCATCACGAGGAATTTTTGATTGGTATTTGGCTCCTTCTTGGCACTGTGATGGCAGCGCAGCATTTTACAAGCTTCATTTCATTTCTTGAAGTCTAAGTAGTGTTAAAGAGTAGGATAACATTCGGGAAGTGTTTACAATGTCATCAAAGCCGACCAAATACACGTTTTTTTATAAGAAAAAAGTTTATAAGAAAATGAGGCTCAAATCGTCAAAATCTTAAGACAATCGTAAGAAAATTACGTGGCTCAATTTCCAAAATTAAGTGTTTTTATAGGCAAAAATCGGTACTTCGTCGTTATTGCATTCAAAATGTTAAAGATGGAATTCATATTCATGTGTGCAATATTATTAACGAAAGTGTAAACCACTCTAGCCAGTTTATTTCAGTAAAAGTTAAGAAAAATTTAAGAAAATCTAAGGCTCAATTTGGGGAAAAGTTGAGAAAATTGAGGCTCAGGCAAAATAATGATTTTCTTATACAAAAAACGTGTATTACATTCTTGAAACCTTAGAAAGTTTGCAAGTGCATTTGCATTCAAAATGCGATTTCTACAAGATGTTATTTTTGTTATGATTGCGGCCCTCTCACCAGTTAGCTTTTGCTGTTTACAAGGATTTACCATCTTTTCAGGTGTACATGGAATTTTGTCACTTTTCACTGACGTACATGCACAGAAAATTGCCGATGTTTTGTGCATTTTTGAATTCGGAGCTCAAAAATTTCTCCTAAGGGCCTGTTCATATGAGCTCGCTAATCGAGGCAGCTCACTTAGCGAGATCTTACAAGGTGTGTTTCTTTTCATATGAGAAAGCGGGCTAGCTCGCTAAGTCAGATCTCGCTTGAGCACTGCCGAAATCTCGGCAAACGGGCTTTAAAAAGTGTTGAAAGCTATTCGAAAGGTATTCGAAAGGTGCTCGAAAGGTGTTAGCTGACATTCGAATAATGCTCAATATCTCATGCCACAGTTTCTATCCTTATAGGTTGGCTCGTATGAACAGAACATGAAATTTGTCCCGCTAAGTGAGCTGGCTCGCTAAGTGAGCTGGCTCGCTAAGTGAGCTCATATGAACGGGCTCTAAGAGGGTCTTAGGAAAGTTTGAAAAATGGAATCGTGAAAAAGTTAAGAACGTTTCAGCGCTGTTCGAAAGAAAACGTTCTTAAATAAAGTTTATGCTGCAAATGAGATTAGGATGAAATGTACAGCTGTATTGGTTAGATGAAGAGAGGAAGGAAAAAGTAGCTATGGGAGGGAAGGAGTTTTTATAAATATGAATCACATGATGTAAGCCTATGGCAATGATACAGCAAGTTTATAATTCTTAGCAAGCAGAGACGTTCTTTGTGAAATGCAAGCTCTTTGGCATTAATACTCTTCAGTTCCTCTTTAGATCAGTTGCATTAACGTAAATAGTATTTTCTTAAATCGATTGCGCATTGGAAGAATATGTGAAAAATAGGCTATTCATAATGGATAACGAGGTACTTATCACAGCATTTTAATAAAATATTTCAGAAAATATAAATCAGAATTGGTTATTATGTTGTGATGTTCCTTGGCATCATTTTTTAAAGTCTGGATAAAAATTGATTTCTCCTTTTTTGGCTGAATTTCACTGCACTGAAATTGTACTTTACACTTCTGATGTACTTAAAATAGGATAATACTTTTTTGCAGCAATGTGCTTGTTTTTGTAAACAGGATGCGTTTAGCTATTTCTAAAAAAGTATTTGGTTACTTTTACAATGCTGAGCAGTTCTCAATGACAACATGGAGCGAGGTCGTACTTTACCTAGTCAATCAGGTAAACAAAGCTACCACCAACCTTTCAGACTATTAAGCAAAGTCTTTCGTTTACTTCTACACCCGAGATCACAGCAACTGCAGTAGATGTAGCAAAGCCTATATTCACATTCAAATAAAATTTGGAACGCCTTCAAAATTCTAGTTTATGCGAAAGAAAAATTCTGGGAATTGTCCTCTAGTAGAGCTGGTCCCATTACCAGATTCATTGCTTGAGTTGAAAGTAAACACAACATCATCACAGTTCAGAGTTGAAGTATTATACTTTCCAAACTTTGATTGTGGACTTTTTATTATAACAATCAATGTGTGAACTTTAAATGGTAGTATGCGAACGGCCTGACTGAACATGACACGATATGAACCCTCTACTGGTCCAGAATCTGGAGTGCCTATTGATACCTCTGGTTTTACAATCCATTCGCCTGTGTTTAGTGATAATTCGATGCATTGCAAGGCAGGATCACCAAACAGACTTATTCCGCACAAACTAATTCGTCTGTTCACTGTAAAATCAAGAGCATCTGCAGCTCCTTTGTAAGACCAATTTTGCATCGGTCGACCGAACGCAAGACGGTTCAATGACATCATTGTTGGGCATATCACTCTTCTTTTAATGGAAAATGGTGTCCTTGCTAAAATTTCTGATGCGTGGCTTCCACTTGGTAAGATTATCAGATATGATATATCTCGAATTTCTTCCATTGTCAACAGCCCAGAAAACATACAGTGCTTTGCAAATTCTTCGCTTGTCATACAAGGAAACCGGATCAGATATATCGCATCTGACAATATTTTCCTCTTTGATTCTGGGCAATCTGTCATTTTCCTTCTTGAAACTTTACCTATGCACCATTTCTCAACTGCCAGAAAAAGTTTGATTTCTGGAATCTGCAGCCTATCCTCTTGTAAAATTATTTTTAGCGTATCAAAATCAAGGTAAAGAAAGGCTTCCATCTCAATAACTTGTGAAATTACTGGGTGAATAAATTCGAGGCACCGTAACATCAAATTTGGCTCATCGAGTTTAACAGATTGCTGCAGTATGGCAAGTACATTTTCCTTTGTCAAAGACTTCGAGAGGAAGTCACAGCAGTAAGTTGATAAAGAAGGGATCATGTATTTCTTTGATAAATACAATATATTAAACGAATTGTCCCAGTTTAAATCGATGCTATCTGAATATATAAATTTCAAAAACTCCAACATGCATTCACTATTTTCACAATCAGTTATCTCAATTTCATTTCTACTCTCGGCGATAGGCCCATGGAACATTGCAAAGAATACTGAGCTACTTGCAGCAAGAATGAATTTATGTGCCGGAATTCTGTAGTGAGTGTTCGAATGTTCTTCTCTCACGAGAAAGGCAACATCGCTCATCAATTCATTGTTGTACAAATGTGAAATTCGTTCCTTAACAGTTAATTTTGTTGCCTGCCAGTCGAAGTCATAATCATGTGAGAAATTATTCACAAATATAGGATGTTTCTTGCTTATCATGCTAACTGAATTGAACACCAATCATGCATCATCTCCTTGGTTCTCTTCCTCTCTGGAGCAAATTTGTTATTTGACGACAACAAGACTTCTTTAATTAATTCCGACTAAATCGTTACAGTATATCCTCCTCGATATAGTAAGAGAGGCGTTGCCTCGACTAAAGAGCCAATAGCATCATGTCACCAAGAGCAACCCGATCACATGACTGCTTTGTAGAGCTCAAGTGAGAATCACACCTTTTGGCTTTAGTATTGCAAACTCTTAATCTTTCTAAGCCTTGAATATCATTGTTTGAGCCAAGGAATATCCGAATTCGTTTCATTGAGCAGTGATTTAAATGCCATGTTATGAATACCATTTGGAAAAACAGAAAAATGTTGACCAAGTCGAAAATCAGCTTACTAAGGGTAATAGTTTTATCAGTAGCCCTTTATGACTGTTAACCATGGATGCTCACAAAAGATTCTGAAGCAAGAGTTAAAACATGACCAGGATTAGAAACATTGAATTTCAATATTACAGACAGCTATTACGAATGCTTTACATAGAATTAAAAGTCAAATGAAAAGCTTAGGATCCATGAGTATATTGAATTAGAAGTTGGAAAGATCGTAAATCTGTTAGAAATGGTGAGAAAAAGAAGACTATAGTGGTTTGGTCATGTAGTGAGACAGTGTGGTGGTAGCGTTGCTAAGACTATATTAAAGCGTATAGTTGATGACGGAAGGAGAAGAAGTAGACCAGCAGAAAGCTGGATGACTATCATCATTGAAGGGACAAGGATGAAGGTGGTGCAGTTGGGACAAACGGCTCGACACAGAGAGGCATGGAAGACTTTTGTTGAGCGAAGTGCAGTTGGACACCCACAATCTGATGATAATGATAATGGTGATGATGTTGAGTACTATTTCTTGTTTTTTGTTTTTAGTAAGTAATGTCGGGAAAGGCCGTAGGGCCTATAACAAAGCCCCGACGAAGGAAAAACTGAGAAAATGAGGGAAGTTTCAGTAGAAAGGGAGACAAGATCAAGTTTGTTCATGTTAGATTTACAAGATGACAAATTTTAGGATTCAAGGAAAGTAGTGGGTGGCAATGAGTTTCACAGTTGAGAAGTTCTAGGAATGAAAGATGATTTGAGTGTAAAATAATAGGATAATTCTCCCAATAATGAATTTGTAACCCATCATTCTGTTCATTCAACAAACGCTGACTTGCCTACATGTATTTTGGCTTACTTTCAATGAAAGTGTGTACTATTTTTGAATTAATGGAAGCAAGCAGGCAACCCCTTGTTGGGAAATTGGGGAGCTCATCCCTTTTAATTAATACGTACAATTGTGATTATTGTGATTAACACACGATGCTCAGTTTTGGAGTCAATGTTAGTAACGAGTTAGACAACGAAGAGCAATAATTTATTATTTTAGACCATGGGTGGCCAACCAGTTAGAGGCTAAGAGCCGTATTATATACTGTGATACCACGAAGAGCCACATCAAATTCATGGGACACATGAACATCACCCCCATACCTTCCTCTCACACGAAAATATCTCACTGAATTCAAGTGTAGTAAACATATTTAGGAAACACACATATCAATATGATTGTAAGAGCCGCATGAAACCAGTGAAAGCGCCGCGGGTTGGCCACCCCTGTCAGTTTTCCACTTATTATGAGTATACAATGTTGTTGTGGAGGAGCATGATTGCAAGGTAGGACGAACAGAACCAAAGTAACAAGTTGTGAATTGCTAAAGAAAGTAATTGAAGATTGAAACAACGACGAAAATTGGAACATTATTTAATGATAATTCAATATGATATTATTGTCATAAACAAATCTTCATTTTCTTGTCATTGCTTTAATCTTTAAATTTCTATTGAAACTGCGTTTCCGTTTTGTAGGGCTCAGTTGAGGATAGGATGATATTGCTCTTCAGGGACTATCCTTCATTGTGCTTTTAAAATGTTGCGAAAGTTTCCTAATAATCAAATTTCCATAATATCCATTGTACATTAATCAACCTCTAAAAGGACATTATTAGGTTTAAAATGAACAAGATTGCCAAATCTCACGGTTTGGCCATGAGACTCACGGATATTCACCTCTTCTCACAGCCGCACGACAGGAGTTACTTTTCTCATGCATTTCTTCCTCGGTCTCACTCTGATATGGTATTATGGTTTTTTGTGGTCTTTTGTAACAAATAGCGCACATTGTTTTGGTCATTTTTTCAAACGAGTACATATTCTCGTCCTTGCTACGGCTGTTTACTCTTACATTTAATAATCTGCTATCTGTGCATTCTGGACTGTTTTGAATGTGAAACAAGCATGTGTATGGCATTCTGAATGGTCTACTTCTAAGCCATTTGAGCACTCCGGATCCACTGTAGTTCCGAATTCCTCTGCCCCCAATCCATTTGTTCACTAGCTGCGCTCGTCAAATCTCACAGGTATTATTTTTTGCAGCTTGACAACCTTGAATGAGCGAAATTTCATCAAATCGAAATTTAACTGGATTTAGGGCTTTTCTTTACGCTTTCTGTCAGGGATGTAGGATCCACAGCTTGCCAAAAATGGGACCGGTCCATGGAACAGATGGAACTTAGAAAGTTGCGGACAGAAATAGACAGCCAGTGATTTGTTGACAGAGAATTTGTTTGGCGGCCTCACATGGCTGCAACCTCGACTTCAATCATCATTGCTGCTGAAATAATGGAGTCAGTGTTCGTTCCAGGAGCACTTGGGCTTCTTGAAGACTTAGACAGTAACTATTTGATTTATTTCAATAGCTATTAGTGAGGAGCAAAAAATCTCTTTTAACACAAGAAGTGAACTATACTTAAATGTTGCCACTGTTTGTATGTTCTGACGAGTGCAAGTAACTTGATGTGTTAGAATTTCAGTTCCTCTTCCAGCTTGAAAGCTGAGCATAGGCCTGTGTGTACTCTCCCCTTTGAAATCGGTATTGTTGCCTGCTTTACAGGAGTATTTAGCCAGCTAAAAGTAATTATGTATTGTATGTTTCTTTTTATCAAGTTGCTGGGGAAAACAATATGCATTGGAATTACTATGTCAACAAGTAGTTGAATACTCATTACTTTAGAACTGTAATCTAATATCCATCTATGTACCTATGTAGGCAGTATACAATATTCCCCTATTATTTCCTATTAGCCAATTTTCAAAATAGTAGCATTGATTATCTAGTGTTGAGGGGGAACAGTGATGTACTTTATCTCATATTAATTCCTGGCCATGCTGGAGAGTATGGTAGCTGCACATGCAAAATCTTTTTTTGATGAGTAGATTCATGCAGAGAAGAGGAGTATGCACATGCATGGGTGTGGTTATTATCTCCCGGTGGCATTGATATAGGAGGAATACAGATTCCAGTGCACACACGCATGTGCAATTTAATGTTTCAGCAGTGACCGCACACATACATGCACAACCAAAACTTTTTTGCATGTGCAAGTTCTCATCAAAAACTGCCACACTTTCCAGTATGGATTACTGGCAAGGTGACTGGCCTGTTATTTAAGCAAGATCATAGGTTGCCATATTTTAGTATGAGTGGAAGAGAAGTATCATAAAATTCTGTTGAAAGTGATTCTTTTTGTAGTAGCATAGCTGTGTAGCTTTAAAGCAGAAAAGTATATCCTACATAAATTAATTTTTCAAGGCTCAAAAG
This sequence comes from Cassiopea xamachana, assembly GCA_900291935.2. Classification (NCBI taxonomy): domain Eukaryota; kingdom Metazoa; phylum Cnidaria; class Scyphozoa; order Rhizostomeae; family Cassiopeidae; genus Cassiopea; species Cassiopea xamachana. The sequence continues at coordinate 23,849,274 of OLMO02000231.1, forward strand.
TTACTTTATTTTGATGATATTGCATCAAATTAGTTTCTATTAGTCAATCTTTATTAATTTATTTTCATTTCAGTGACAATTTTCCTTTGCTCAGCTTAATATTTACCTTTTTCAGAAAAATTAGTTGTTGTACTCCAAGATGGAAGGACATTAATTGGTATCCTAAGGAGTGTGGATCAATTTTGTAAGTTTGTGCTACATCAATGTATTGCTTGTAACTTGTTCACAGTTGCGGGTATTATTTCAACTTGTTGATTTTAGCACATTCACATTTGTTGGCATGTGACCATAGCCCTAAAGCCATTGTTTACAGCATTTGTCTTTTTTTATTTTGCATCACCAGGATATATGTTATTTTGTAGAGTTAAAGAACTTTTTACCTTTTATAAGGTAGATGCTGTCTTCTTGTATTAGTTGTATTCATAGGCTTCTCATTTTTGTCACTTTATGAAGAATCTGAAATGTTGTATTTGTTCTGAAGCAAATCTAGTTTTGCAAAACACTGTGGAAAGGATACATTCTGGGAGTAAATATGGTGATATTCAGAGAGGGATCTTCCTTATCAGAGGAGAGAATATTGTTCTGTTGGGAGAAGTAGTAAGTTGCATATTTTGATATTTAATCCTATGATTTGAAACATAATCAGTTTTTGGGAATATTTGAATTTGGTTGAAGTGGTTGATGTGCTTCTGAACAAGGTACTGGAAGGTTGAAAAAATGGAAGGGGTGTTTCTTTGGCAGGGTATATCAGCATTTCATTGGCACTTTTGTATTTAGGTGGCAGTGGTTTTACATTGCTTACTGAAATGTTGTCAGACTCGTTATTGATCTGATGCTACAGGATTTGTACCAGTCTAGCAAAGGATAAAATGTACATGTTCAGCTCAGAAGCTGACAACTGTCATTATCTCCAAATGCCTTATGCATATTTTCTCATTTTTTCTTTAGCATTGTGTGTTATTCAATATGATTTCTCAAAAGTATCAATGTGAAATTATGTGATGTGCTTGCTATTAGTTTTGTTGAAGATACTTTGTTGTTATCCCAATCAATAAGGCCATAGTTATGTGTATTTTATTAGTGTGATTCTGAAATGGGAACTTAGAAAACACTAAGTGAATAGCTTTAGGCTTATCTGTGTGTTCCACATTGTAGCTGTATGAATTAAAATGTAATTTTATCTTCCAGGATGAAAGCAAAGAGTTGGCATCACCCCTAAAAGAAGTTCCAGTTGATGTAGTCTTGGAAGAACAAAATGAAGAGCAGAGGCTGAAGGAAGAGCTGCAAAAGACAAGAAATAAAGCTAGACTTGAAAGAGGTCTGGCACCCATAGATGGTGGCCATGATGATTAGTACAGATTGTGAAGTTATGGTTGAGTTACAATTATTTTGACCAAGCCTTGCTCCATGGATTAAAGAAAAGCATACCCCTGCTCTACTTAGTGAAGCAACACATTGATGACATTTTTGGAAGAATCACCACTGCAATACTAAGCTGTGCTTCTGTATAATTTTGGGATGTTTGTCTATGAATTTCAGGTGGTGATGGCAGTAAAATTGACTTCACCTTTGCAAATTAATGGAATATGGAGGTGATGTGGTGTTTGTAGTAATGGAAGATCTGGTTTTTGCCTCAATGAATAAGATGGAAAGGATTGCATGACTGTTTTCTGTAGTTTTCAAGATCAGGGGGGCCCAGAATAGGCCTTCTTTGAATATTATTGCAGCATAATGCTGCTAATCCACAAAGCAGATGCAATTTTAGCAATATTGCTAGAAATTGGAAAAGGTTTTACTAATTAACTAGACAAGGCTGATTTCTTGAAGGCGGGCCACAGTTGTCTAAGCAGCTGCCATCTGATATTCATCTAATATTTTGAATGCACTATCTTGTGATAAACAATTGGCTACCTGTCACTTGCAGCAATTTTAGAAATTTCTTCAAAATTTCTTTGTTGGTTTTAATTACCAGATAATTTGCATGTCCTGAAATTGTGTTTATAATGTAGTTTTAAGAGAGATTATCCTTATTTACAGTTTTTCTTTCTGTAATTGAATGGGGAGGGAATTTTTGTTAAACTGAAAATGGTTTGATGGATGAATCTAGGAAGTTTGTGAATGGGTACAACATTTGGGATAAAGGGATCTTGTATGGAGGACCACCTAACAGTATTAAACTCATCTTGACCTTCTCTCTTCCTCAGGTATGGCTTATTTAGCCACTTCAATTCTTTGCTCATGCAGTCACATGGAAGCCCTCTGCTAAATGCTGTCAAACTGAAGTAGAACAAAAGACCAAAAGTAAAAGTCACATAAGATACAGGATCCTGTTTGTCCTCCAATCTGCTCAACAACACATTGAAAGTAGCTAGATATAACAACATGTTACCAAACTAAAGCCACATACAGTCATTAAAAATTCATTTTAGGCCTAGCAATCACAATAGCCCTAGCATTTCTAGCTGTAGTTGAGTCAACTCTCTTTATTCTGGACCCATAAAGCTGTTCTCTCAAAAACTTTCTTCCCTTTTCAGCTTTTGAAGCAACGGGTTTATAATTCTCATTCAATACACAAACTGCTGGTAAACCTGTTATCTTTCTTTTTTTGCCGGATCTGCGCGTCCTAGGCTTGTGTTTACTGTTCTCCTTTTTAGGCCCTTTGTTTTTTGACGTCGTGGGTTGTTGCTTATCGTCCTTATATAAATTTAAATCATCTCCTTTTTTGCTATCAGATACCGTGTCTTTAATTAAATCCTTTTCTTGATCAACTGAAGACAATATGTCAATAACTTCCTCAGGTAGACGATCTAAGGTTTTAAATTTCTTGCGCTCCTTCTGCTCTATCATAATTTTCTGTCGCTTGCGTCTGGCATCCTTCCTTGCATCTTTCTGCTTCTTTGCCACCTCTTTTTCCAGCTTCTGGCGCTCACGTGCTGCACTCTTTGACTCTGAATGAGATATATCTTCGGGTCCCTCTTCATCATTGCTCTCATCACGTAATTCTTCCATTTTGTTTGAAGCTCATGCGGGCCATCAGCCTCTCATTCATGCAATGTTCCTGTGTTGCTGTGCTGCTTAGAAATATGGTGTGCGCAGCTGATCCACCCAATGGGCACACCCAAAACATGTTCGTATTTGGGCATTTGTTGAAGATCTTTTTATCTAACTCATGCTGTAACTCCTGTGGCCAATGCAATCTAAAAATATGTAGGCGTTGATATCAATGGAGCTGATCGATTAAGACCATGCTATAAAACTCCTGCAAAGGAGGCGCAAGCTGCGCATGCGTATATCAACCAAGCAACAAGTACTTTGCGACTTTACTTGACAACAATAATGGTTGCTGCATTTTACATAGCAGATTTGTAGAGGGAGCAATATTAAGTCTTGTTTACTAACAAAAGGATGGAAGACATACTTAGCCAAATGAGCTTTGATGAAGGCATCGCCATGCCGATTGCCAATGAAGAAAACAAGCAATACGAAGCTGAGGTATATGCTTATTTTGACAGATTTAACCTCGCGGTCAATAAGGTTTACTTTCCTTCACGTTATCATCTCAAAAGGTAAAATAATTGAGTTGTTACTGAGATTTAAAAAGTAATTGATATTGCTTGGAATGTGCATAAGTGTAATTCATCCCAGGGACGTGCTCTCTACTTTTATATACGGGGTGGGGTCCGTGTTGATATCTAGGATATGAGATTTTACAAGAAAATTATATTTAAGGTCTGAGAATTACCGCTTATGAAAAATCAGATATTTGGAGTTTGAGAATTGAAACGAAGTTGCAAAAGAAAACCAACGAAAGTGGCTTATAAGAGAATAGTACTCAGCTGCTCAAAAAGTTAAGCAAGTTCAGTACTAGATTTTTGAGTGTTTTTCAGTGTTCATATATTTAAAATTCGATTTATCTGTGTACAAAATGTCATTTATGCGATGTTGGCTACACTCTAACAGTGTAACTTCTTTTATTTACTAAGATTTCTCATCATTTCAAGTGTACATGAAGCTTTTTCACTTTGCATTAATGCCATGCTGAAAGCATTGGAACTCAAAAATTTTTGCTAAGAAAGTCTTAAGAAGGTTTTGATACTGGAATTGGGAAAAGTTAAGAAAGTTTCAGTACTGGGTTAAAAAAACTTTCTTATGAAAAAGACCATTTACTTGTGATGTCAATGGAATTTTGCATTAGTGGTAGTCCTAAATAGTGACAATATTAAAGGTGTCAAAATTTTAAGACTCAATATTTAGGGGTCAGCAAAAAAGCCCTGATGTGGATCCCCATATAAAAGAGTAGGGAAGGCCCCCTGGGTTAGTCATAAAGCAATTTGAAACAAACACTTATTGATAGCCATTAATAGACAATATAATGGGAAGCTGCAATTTTGTAAATCAATCTATTGCACCTCCACTGTCTTTTGTTTACAGTTTTTCATATTGTTTTGGTGCTCAGAACTACAAATAGTAACAGGAAAAATGAACTAATGATCTTTGAATAGTCACTATGTCAACTTTGTTTCCTTTATCTTAGCTGGAGGGAACTCAGAAGGATGTTGTAAAACTGCAAGAAGATATTGGTGTCTTTACTGATCGCATCCACTCAATGCAAGATCACTTGAAGAATGTTCGCCAAGAATTGCAGCAAACTCAGGTACTTCTAGCTTTTCAATTCTTAGGATGGTATTGAGAGCACTCTTGATACACAGCAGCATGTAATTTTCATTAGTTGTAATTTCCTTTGGACTGTAGGTCATCACATCCATAGAAAAGTATATTTCCATACTACTATCAAGATGTCTGTTGTACAATTTTGGTTTTTGATTCACCACAAGAGGTTTAGAAGGCAATTCTATATTTCCCTACTGTCTTCTTTTAAGAAGAATGTTAGCCAGTGTGTATATGATTTTTCTAAATTGCAATATTCATCAATTTTCCAGGAGCTTTGTAATGCAAGAAAGAGAGAAGTAGAGAGTGAAGATCACTTGAAGCAAGTTGGTAAGTTCAATGCTCCATATTAAGTCTTGTTTTTGCATCACAGATATAAATTAACATTGAGAATGCAAGCTTGGCTAAAAGTGTGTTGGAAAGTAAAGCTTAGCTAAAAGCAAGATGCACCAACATGGAAATTGACACCATGGGGTACAGAAGGCACAATCTTCTGACTTTTCACAATTTTATTTAAGTTGTTCAATTCCAACTTACAGGGTTAACCCCTTTTACTTTTGAGGGTGCCCCCAAAGAAGTATACCATCCTTTTTAAATACTTCCCACATTCCTGTGTACCAATTAAAGTTTTAGTTATTTGTTAGATTTTTGTAATTAAATAAGTATTGGGTGGTAAAGCAGACTTATTGTGTTACCATTGTAGAAAAGCTATCTTTTTGTTGAGCCTATGGCTTAGTTTTTTGATTTAATTTCTTGTTGAAGCTCGTGTACAGCACCTTGCAGAACATTTCTGCCTAGAAGTTCTTCATGCCATATTGGCAAAGCTTTTATGAATCCAGAAACATATTGTTGTACATTTGCATTTGTCAATGCAAAATTTGAAATTCTTACAGTCTCTCTGTTTTGTCTCATTATGGACTTTCTTCTTATAGCTGAGCGGGAGAAAGGTAGATTGGAGGTAGAAATCCAGAGAATAAACAATGAAATAAATGTATTAACAGAGAGGAGGAATGTTTATGAGGTGAAATGTTTTCAATTATTTTCTTTATATTTGTTAGCAGTACTCATAACTATAACTTCAGAATTTCTCCCAAAAAATATTTTTTATTAATCAAAGAAATTTTCAAATTATTCAATCCTTTTTAGTATCAAATGGCACAAGAGTAGCAGTTTTCCTTTTTGCTATAGACTAGTGCATGTCTTCTTTATTCAATCTATGCTATAATTCTTTTCTACATTTTGAATATTAAGTGTAATTGTTTATCAAAACATAATTGTTTTACATTCTGGTGCTTTTTAAGTGTAATTGTTTATCAAAACATAATTGTTTTACATTCTGGTGCTTTCTCTACAATTGGAAGCTGAGACTTTGAGAATGAAACATATAATTTGCTGTCATCATGATGATTCTGTCAGAATAGGGACTGCTAGTTAACAATGAACTTTTACATTTTGCAACACAAGGTCAAATCATAACAGAATACAAGTGTATCAAGCTCACTCATTTTCTGATTTCTCCCTAGAATAATATATTCAAAGGTAATGAAATGCTTCAGCAATTAAAAAGTCAGATGAATTGGGATCAGAAAGCTCTAGAAGCATGGCTGGAAGAATCATCACAGCGTGATGATGATGCAATGACACTGCAGAAATACACAAGATCAGATGAGAGTAAAATCAAAGTAAGTTATAAATCCTTCATTTATGAGTTTTGACTTATGAGTGTTTACTTCTCTGTTAAAAACTCATTATTTTCAATTCTATCACAAGCTAAAAATTATTGTCTTGTTCAATTTTTTGTTGTACCTTTTACTTAGACTTGATAGTTTTTCACCAGTATTGACTGACAGTGTCCTCATTAAGAGCTGAAATATACCAGGGGTGTTGTCAAGAGTTTTCTACTATAAAGTTGACTATTCCAATGTGAGGGCTAAGATACTGTTAACAGGGGATTAGAATTGCTACTATATCTCCAGGATATAAGCTAGTAATCTTCCAGTTGGAGCTAGCATGCTCCAATAGAAGGGAGCTATAGTTCCCTACCCATCTTCCTGATGTTACCCCTGAACCATGACATTTTTATTTATATATTTGATCACTTATTTACTTCCTTATTATAGGACTTCTGAATATTAAGAATTCATTAGAAGCTAAATCAGATATTGATAGAATTGTAATTGATGTCTGAAGAAAATTACAGCATGCAAATCATTGAGACAGAAGTGACTCATTCTTTCTTATCTGTCATAATTTTAGGAGCTTTCTCTAAGGCAACAGAAAATGACAGATGAGAGAGCATTAAAAAGGAAAGCATTGGAGCATGAGATTACACAGACTTTAACAGCACAGGTATTTTATTCTTTCTAAGGGAGTTTTTTTACAAATGCATTGAAAGAAGATCAGCAATGAAAGAGGAATTAGCAAATAGCTGATGCTATTGCCTGGTAGAGGATTTGCAAACAACATTATTGTTGACTTTTGATGTTACACTTTGGTGCCATCAGCAAGCTGGTATTTTTGCTCTCAACATCATCAAATGAAATAATATAGTATATACAATAGCAATATTATGTCAGCTATGCACCAAGAGAGTGGACATAAGAATACGAATATTTATATGGTAGGATATTTATCTTATTGCTGGTTTTGGTCTTGGTTGGAAATGCAGTAATTCTGTACATTTTGGTAGTATTAGACCTCTTTATGATTGGAAACTTCTTTTTCCATAAAGGTTGAGCTAGACAAAACTGCAGAAACATTTAGAATCAGTCACGCTGAAAGACAAGAATTGCTGAATCAATGGGAGGCTACAATTGAGCAGATGCAGAAACGTGATAGAGACATGGATGCTGCTGCTTTGGTAGGTCTGCTTTCATTTCTTTGTTTTAATAAATTGATATTGAGAAGTTTTTGAGAAAGTAGATTATACTATTGTATTACATGCCTTTGGATTTGCAGATACTAGAGGCACTAATTGTGTTTATTGCAGGCAACCTAGACAATAGACTTATCCTGAGTTTTTTCAATCTTCGTACTTCATGCTGCTTTTTTCTGTGCTTTATTTTTTTGTAATCATTTTCTTTGTTCTGGTTTTGTATTTGGTCATAAATTTTCTGGATCGAAACTCAAAGATCAAAAGTAGAAAAATGTTGGTGATTATACAAGAAAATATTTCTATTTATTGTTATTAGTTGATTAAATTGTACTAGTTTTTATGGGTGTTTTTTTCAGAAACTGGCAGAATTGAAGGTCTTTCTCCGCCAGAAAGAAGATTCTTTGAATGAAAGACAGGTAATAGAGTTTTAAACCTTCTGAACGTGATTCAGAGACGCTTTCATATTGTTATTGTTATGATATATCAGTTTGAATTGCAAAAAATTAAGATATATAGCAGAGCATCGCTTAGTCTTTCAGAGGATTATTCGTTTTATTTGATTGATTGATTAACCTTTTCATTGCTTTCATGTTTGAATAATTAACCTTATAATATTTTGTATCTTTAAAATATCATACCTAACATCTTCGCTGTATCCATTCAGCTGTGGCGCCCTAGGACCGACCACAGTACTACTTTTAGTCAACGTGATTTAACTAGTTTGAAACCTCTTCATTTATTTCTCAATGCAATCAATTTGTTGTCGTAACTGAGATATCATCTTCTGCAATTTTTCAGCAATTTTTGGATGGTGAAATTGCCAATAACCAAGAGAAGGAGAAGAAAATCTCACTCTTAGAGAGGCAATCAGCCAAGTTTCGTTTGGATTATCAAAACAATGAAAACGCAAGGATATTATTTCAAGATGAAGTAAGTATCCAAGACATTTATTCGACATTTAATTTCTTATTTTTCGATCATTTGCTTTTCATGATTATCCTCCCTCTTCTCCTTACCCACCCTTTCTCTTCCTTCTTTCTCTTCTTTCTACCCACACCTCTTCTTTCTCCCCCCACCTTCTCTCCTTTCTCCCCCACCTTCTCTCCCTTCTCTCCCCACCTTCTCTCCTTTCTCCTCCCGCCCTCTCTTCTTTCTCCCCCACCTCTCCTTTCTCCCCACCTTCTCTCCTTTTTCTCCCCACCTTCTCTCCTTTCTCCTCCCGCCCTCTCTTCTTACTCCCCCACCCTCTCTCCTTTCTCCCTTGCTCTTTCTCTACTTATCTAATTCTCCCCCCCCCATCTTTCTCTCTCTCTCTCCCCCTCTCTCTCTTGTTATTTTATGCTTTATGTTATGTTTTATATTTTAACATTTAAAAACAGTTGTCCAGATCTCCTCTTTTTGCAAATGCACACGTATATATTACGGAGACTGTGCTTTCTGATCATTGTTTTACTTGATAACTAGCTAGAGACTCTAAAGTATACAGTTGACAGAACTGGCAAAGATCTTGAAGGAATGCGAGAAAAGTTATCACAGTTAAAGAAGGAAGTGCAGGAGAAGCAGGAAAAGTAAGCTAACATCATTGCAGAAATATTTTCATTAGCATGAATTGATTGTTACGTAATTAATATTTGAGAATTAGGAGCTTTGTATAGGTTTTCTCGTGCTTGATTTGCTAAGGAAAATAGAAAATTAACTGCAGTGGTTTATGTAAAGAATTTGAAGTTTTAACACGGAAATTAAATCCCCTCAAAAAATACCTTTTCAAGATCATAAATAAAAGCTGTATGAATATCTCAGTTTCTTGTTTGAAACTCCTGAAAATGATCTTGTATCAACTTCAGAACATACAGCTTGCTAGTTTTAGTACTTTCAAGCAATTGACTCTCGTCAAAGTTCATAGATTTGATTAACAAAGAGTTCATAAGGAAGAAGTAAACATTATCGAACCATTCAAGTTGTTTTTTGTTGGTCATTGAACATCAAATCAATTCGCTGTATTTATCATAATTATATCTGTTATTTTTGAACAGGCTTGAAAAGGCCCAGAATACACGAGAGAGTCTCTACGAGCAACTGAAAGCCGTCGCTGATTCGACGTTGAGTGCAGAAGACAGAGCATATAGATTGGAAGAAGTTTTGAAAAAGGAAGAAGATCGGATTCATGAAGTTGAAAAGGAATTGAACCGTTTGAGAGAAAAGCAGGTTAGCGATTTGAAGCATTTCTTTTTTCTGAATCTGCTCATCTTATGAATATTACCCATATCTGTTTTATCTTCTTTGATTTATTCTGTTTGAAAATTTTTGCTAAATTAGTTCAATAGTGATGTTTATTTTCATCAATTTGCAATTTTACATTAATTCTTTGAACGTTCTTTTTCACTGTTTCATACAGCACAATTCTGAATATAAAACATATTTTTCCGTTTCAGAGAGACAGACTAATCCGAAAGGTCTAAAATATGTTTTCTTTGTCACTCAACATGTTTTAAACCTTTCGAATTACTCTCTCTTTCTCTCTCTCTCTCTCTCTCTCTCTCTCTCTCTCTCTCTCTCTCTCTCTCTCTCTGATACGGAAAAATTTGTTTTGCGTAATGGCCTTGATTTTTGAATTCTGAATATCAGTTGAGCAAATAGTTAAATTACATTATCAAAGATCTTTCCATGAGCCCTACTCTCAATTGGTTTCCACATCCTTATTTAGTTTCGCAAAACTCAAGAATTATATCAAATAAAACAACTGGAGACTAACACAGCAGCAGAAATTCAGGTAGTAATTTTATTTAATTCTTCAGGATATTCTAATCTCATTATGTATTGTACTATGTTTCTTGCTATTGATGCAGGATTACGGGCAGGTATACTAAATTATAAACACACCATTGTTTAGTTAGATTATATAGTATGGTAAGTGACACTAACTTTGCTATTTAACCTTATTTTTTAATATTTAGGAATATGTAATATTTCTGTGTAGATGATTTATTTTGAGCAAAATTATAGTTTTCTGTCAAACTCCATTACTTGAATTAAAATTATTTCATGTAACTGCAGGGTGCTAAAGCAGCTAGTAGGAATCTATCGAGTAAGCTTAACAAGCTTGATAAAGATTCCCTAAAGCAGCAAGAAATCATTTATAATCAAGTGAGTATCTTTATTTTTACTCTACAACTTTCAATATGTTACTATCATTATCATAGTTAATTGCAATAAACAACTTAAAGTAACACAACATTGATTAAAACTACTTGTATAGGTATGTTGTATTAATTTCTCAATTCTCTGTTTTTACGTTGAATATTTTGGCAGAAAAGTACTTTAACTGCTATGTTCAATTTAAGGATTTCCAGCTACAAACGCTAGAGAGAAAAATCGCACGGTTGCAAGGAGAAAGAAGTAATGAAGAGAGAAATCAGCTTGAAGAGCAAATTAAGGTACTGATTCCTTTACCTGTCCCTCTAATGATTCCTCTCATGATTCCTCTAATGATTCTTCTAATATTTTCAGGAAATGATCTAGAATTCTTCTATAAAATTATTTTGTCATATACTGTTTCATCTCCCATGCTTCTCTCTTTTATAATCTTTAGCCTATTTTTGTTTTTTCCTTTTTTCCGGTTCAGACACTTCCTGTATTTTCATGTCACGTTCTTGATCTTCTAAATTATGAAGTTCATGTTGAAGTCAATTCTGGCTTATTTTGTTTACTTGCTCGTTAACTTTTTAACTTTTTTTTCATGTCAAATTCTACTTTCCCAAAGTTCATTGTTCAATAAACTTAATTGGACTAAAGCCCATGCTGCAAATATAAGGCATAGATAAGCATTTTAGCATTTTAAATAAGTATAAGTTTTACGCTATATTGAAAGGCAGATTGTTATGCTTTGATTCTGTCTTCCTCAACAGGAACTTACAAAGACATTGGAGGAGCACAATTTAACTCATTCTCTCTTGACAAGTCAGCTAAAGAATTTGGGCGTAAGTTAATTCTTGATAATTTCTTTTGATTCCCGATGCAATTCAAGAATACACTTGAATCATCGAACAATTCAAGCATTTTTCCACCGGAAAATTATTCCAGTAGGCAAACTGTACTTTGTTTGAAGATTGATGCAGTAACAACATAAAATATTCAGCCCTAAATTGTTTGTTCTGCTCTGGGTTTTGTTAAAGTCGATAATTTCTGAATATTAATTGCTCATTAAAGGATGACATTCGAAGAGTATCACGTCAGCAGGCTAAAGGAAGAGAAGAACAAGAATCTCTTACAAGCAAAATTGGTATCAATTACGTCATTCCTACTAAAGTTTATCACATTTGTTTGTTTTTCTCTCAAGACCCAGAAACGTTTATAATAAGCACAGCAAACCAATATGATGTTAGACATGAAAAGATAAAGCAATTAAATGATGAATTAGTGTGAGTTAACAAAACATGTTGAGGTAAAAGATAGCAGAAGGCCACATGTTTTTAGCTAGGTTTGGGTTGGGATAGATTTTGGGCCTTTTTTAAACCTTTTTTAAATCAGTGATTTTGAGCCATCAGCTAAACTCTTGAAAGTGCAGGGCATTGGAGACCATGAGGAAAAATCCTCTTCTATTGTATAGCACATCTTTTCTATCTAATGGTGCTGATTAAAATTACTTATCTCTATTCATCCTGTGTGACTAATAGAAAATACGTGCTTCTAATCATCCTTTGACATTTGTGAGATAAGCATACTTTTTTGATTAAATGTGCGAATGCTGAAGATTTTTGTGACGCAGCACCGATACTGTAACATTGACGAATGCTAGTAGGGAAATGCTTACTTTTCATCTGCTATTTATTGTCTCTCTCTACCTTAATATCACCAACCAAATTTATTACAGAGGAATTGAACTTACACAACACCAACTCTGAGAGAGAACTTAAAAAGATGACAGCACAGAAAGAGGTAGAAGTTATTCACTGTTCTTTTTGAGCTAATCTATGATACTTGTAGGAGTACGCACCAAATCTGTCTTTACAAAATGTAGTTTAGTTGAGAGGATTCTTTTGATGGATTTCATTATTATAGCTTTTCTTATGTTATGATCAATGATTTGGTTTTCCAAAATGTCGTCTTCATTCTTAAAAACTGCTATTTCTTAGCTAGATTTGAGACCAGTATTTAGATGGAACTTCCTAACCGCTGAGAGCTCTTTCCTGATGAAAAGTTTTCCACTTCTTCCTTATTTATGTCATATATACATTACGCCTTCCTGTGTTATGCTGATCTTTTCTTGTAGAATTTGATGGTGGATGAGAATATATTGAAACTGCAAATCAAGAGACTGCGAGATCACTTAAATAGCAAAGCAGACAATGTTTTGTCACTTGAAACGCAAAGATTACAGCTAGAAACGGTAATTTTTGAATTGTTTTTCAAACAGCCACATTCATGCACACACAACACACACAATCTACGCTCAATACACACTAAATACACACTCAATACACATACAATCCACACTCAATACACATACAATCCACACTCAATACACACACTATCCACACTCAATACACACACTATCCACACTCAATACACACACTATCCACACTCAATGCACACACTATCCACACTCAATACTTACTCAATCTACACTCAATACACACTCAACACATATATAGTACAGACAACACACACATAATGCACACTCAATGCACTCACACACATACACAATTACTTTTAGCTGAATAAGCCATAGATGATTTACACCTGTAACCATAGGGATTTTGATATTATTTCAATTTATGTTACAGTCAATGAAGGAAAGATCTCGTGAGATCGCAATTCATATGGACATGTTGAAGGCACAAGCCAAAGCTGCAGAGGAAGAAAAGCAAACAATCAGGTCCGTATTTTATGCTACATTTCTTATTTTCCCTTTCAATTCACATCACGTAAATATTTCTTAGGAATTTCTTTTTCTATATTGAGCTGTAGCCTCTGAACCAAAGCTAGATTCAATCTCTAATATTTGGTATTTGAGTTATCTTCACCAAATAAATTTTGATGTAATCTTGTACAACGCAAGTGCATCAATGATGTCGTACATAAATGCAGAAAACTTTTTAGATGACTCCATCAAATCATTTTCACGCAGACTTGCGTGCATCCACGTATGTTAAGTAACCAAGTTTGTATAATTCTAGTGCTGAGCTCCACGAGCGAATTTCAAAAATCGATAAACTTCGGAAAAGGTATGAGATTCTTATGGTTTCCATGGCACCACCTGAAGGTGAAGAAGAAAAGTCTCAGGCTTATTACGTCATCAAAGCTGCGCAGGAGAAAGAAGAATTGCAACGATATGGAGATGAGTTGGATGCGAAAATTCGGAAAGCTGAAAAAGAAATAAGGTATTTCGAAAGCAGAAAAATTTCGAAATTAGTTGTGAATTTGGTCCACACTTTTCCTTGGCAAATCATTGATTTGTACTTCATATGAACGGTTTTTTGTTTGTAAGTCAAACAAAGTCTCAGATTTCTGTCTTTTACGTTGCTCAAACTTCTCTGTCTGCTTTACCAACTGCCAGCAAGATGAAGATGCATTCATAGCATTCAGAAAACAGAAGGTTAGAATCAATGAAACATAATTTCTATCATGTAGTTCAGGCTCTGTTTTGATAAATTGTTGGCTCTTTTCTGCAGGGCACTTGAGAACACCTTGAGGTTGATGAATGGCAAGAACGAAGCATTTCGAAAAAGTCTCAGCAAAGTTGAGCAGTCAAGCGAGGAGTATGAAGAGAAGCAGAAGCTTGAAGATCAATTTAGGGCTGCAACTGATAAATACAAGTACAAAAGAAGACAAATCAAAGAATTACAGGAAGATCTTCAATCAATGCAGAAAACTTATGAAGACTTATCATCCAGAGAACAGGACCTTGTGCAAGCTCTTGAAGAAAAGACTACTAAATCGCAAAGGTATGGGAATTTTGTTAGATTTTCGTGCTTGGTTATGTAAGGAGCTGAGGAAAGATTGGTGCCATTTTGTCCAATACAAATCTCAAGAATTACATCATACGTAACTTATATGCTAGTAATCGAGGCAGCTATAGGTACTTATTAGCCGAATTGATTTGCATATCAGTACAAGGGCAATATGAAGTATATTGACATGTTTTTGAATAACATTCATCTGTGATATGTCTTTATGCATATGCCTGTGTATCTTGTAGTTTGACCACAATAAAAGGAACGACTTTCCTGAAGTTCTTTGAGGGATCGTTTACATGAAACTTTTAATAGCTAATTTCAAGAATGACTATTATCTTCTGAATTATCCTGCAATGATACTCGTTGTTGCTGTCATTCTCTAATTTCTGGATGTTTTGGTAGATTTTAAAGATTGTGACAATTTTGCTGCCCTTTGCTCATCGGTAATACGATATTTTATTTTCCAGTTTACAAAAAGAGCTGCAAGATCAAGATGCAAAAAAAGAGCGTGTTGAGAATCAGTTGAATAAATTGATAAAAACACTGAGGAGTGCAAAGAAAGCGAAAGGCGAATTGCCAGAAGAGCAAGATATTGACCTGCGTGAAATGAGAGATTTTAACATTTCAATCATGAAGCAAATTGGCGAGGTTGTCCACCACAATCCTGATATTGCTGCTGCAGTCAACCTGTACTTTAGTCAAGCTGGTCTCCCTATGCCGCCTACCCCAGGGCCTGCAGATACATCAAGACCAGGCTCATCAAGATCGAGTCTAGCCTCATTTAGGTTTGTTGCAATAATGTCGCTCAACTGATGTTGGTATATTTGCTGACTTTCCTCCTTCTTCGCTGATTTTTATTTCTTTTTCCACAAAACTGAATGTATCTTTAGCACCAGCCAGGCATCTTGTACGACATTAAAACTGTCAAATATTTGCATAGAAAGTTATTTTTGTAGATGAAAATTAAATGAATTGAGTACTCAATTAATAAATCTTGTTGCATTTTGTACGTCTGTCATTTTCATTGAAAGTTATCCATGTCAAGTCTCTGCATTTATGGTAAATTAATCTCCTAGGCTTTGATGGGAAAACTGATTGCTTGAAACTGCATTCTTTTCCACGAATGAGACCTAAATTAGTCATTTACTTTCCTGAAATAAGGACATGTTTTAAATTAGTGTAATGAATTTTGTGTCTTTTTAAAATTTAGATCAACTTCATCTACCAGAAGTAAAGCAAGTCGACAAGGTTTAGAGACAGCATCAATCGACGTTGGCGCAATTGCTGTCAGTGGGATTGGTACACCAAAAGAAGGTAAACCATTTAAATTTATTTTCATTTCCTTCTCCTTTGAATGCTTTTTCATTTTATTCCATCTTACTTCGTCTTTTTAGGTGATTAAACCCTACACGTTCTTTTACAACAAGCAAACTTTCTACCTTCCGCCTGGATGTTTGTTAATGCTTCATCAGATCCAGCCTTAAATGTTTCTCAACTGTTTCTCAAATCCTTTGGACTTCTAATATCAATAATAAATGCACAGATAAGGCAACTTTGATGCGAGAAATAGAATTTTCAGGTTTTGTGAGGCATGCAACTGATGATTTTTCTTTTTTCTTTCCAATTTAATAAAAAATTTTCCTATAAAAGCAGTTTTTTTCAAGTTATTGTTCGAAACTCAGCCTGCCTATGTTTCTTAAATGTTTCTTCGTTTTTGCCTAATTTCGGCCTCATATTTCTTATAAAATAATGACAAGCGATATATAAAGGTACCAAGTCAAAGTCCTTTCCCGCGCCCAATGGCGCATAGGGCGGCGCCTATCTCCGTTTCTATAGCCCTAGGCCACGCGTCTGCGAATGCAGTGAAGGCTACAGCGGGGGGGCTGGTCCAATATATATAAGGGTATAAATGCCCTTAATTATAGTTTATCACCAAAAAAATAGAGTTGTGTTGTTTGGAACTGATGATCGTTTCATTGACCTGTTTTATTTGCAATTTCTCGTATATTGAGGTACTTCAGCTTATTGTAGGTCTGATTTGCAAAGGGATATGTTAACAGAAAATTTGAAATCTTACAATATGCTATCTAGCTGTAAACAATACATACCGCCCTCTTCAAATGTGCACTCCAAATAGTAATTTTGATATCTCGTAGCTATGACATTTCCTTCCTCATTCTTCATAGGAACACAGACACCAACTCAGCGGGACTCAAAGTCTGGATCAATGAAAAGGGAAAGCCCAGCATCAAAGCCACCATCCCGACCCGGTTCATCAGGTTCCCGAGCTTCCCGGACTGCACGCACTCCAAAATCATCGGGGAAGAAATAATGCTGTTGATCTTTGAAGTAGTTTGTAGATAAGATATCTAACATTTACAACAATTTTAGTGGATAAACGTATTATTCATTGATAAATAAGAAAAAGCGGAAAATGCCCATGGCCATGCATGTGTTGCCTTGATTGAAAAGTTGGATTTTTTGAGTTGAATCTGTTATGTACTAGCCATTTTTGCCTACTTTCTCATTACTTCTTCCTTAGAGAAGATACGAAGCAACTCTTCACAAATATTTAAAACCTATACCTTTGCGAACACTTCAAATATAATTATCATGTATGGTGAACTATTATGTCTATTTTATGTCAACATTTCTCAATTTATCACAAAATAAGCATTGCTGTAGCCAGAGGTGATTTCTAGGGGGGTTCAGGGGGGCGGAGCCCCCTGTTAAAATTACTGTTGATTTGGGGGGCTCAGCCCCCCTAAAAATTCTAGCATTGGCCTTGCTTTTCAAAGTGTATTGACCTTGCTTCTAAAGTGTTTTGTATTGCTATGATTAAGTATTCACTGCTATATGATAATTGAGACATTTCCAATTGTTTATTATACTTTATTAGTACTAAACTACAGTATCATATCTGCGTCTTTAAAATTATGGGCGTGGTTGCACCTAGAGCCCCCTTTGTTAAAAACTTTAGACATCACCAATGGGTGTAGCTCAATGAAGTAAATCTTTCCAATAAACTCGCTATTTATCGCATATTTTATCAGCATGAAATAGTCACTTTTTCATCAGAAAAATGAAGCTGTTTCCAATTTCATAGCTACTTACATCAGTGTAAATTGTTTAAGAGAATATTGGGTCCGAAAAGTTTGTTTTGACTGTATTAATTATGGAAGTATTTTATGGAAGTGTCTTAATCATGGAACTAATGTACTGGCATTTTCAACAAATGATAATAACTTCACTACCCGTCGTTTTCATTCTTAGATTTATTACGAAATTGCGCTTCCGCAAACTAAATATTGCAGCTAAATTCGTGTTAAATCATCACATATACTGTCGCTATAAAATTTCTGATCTTCTGCCAAGAATCTAAGAATATAGCCTTGCCATGTCACTTCATGTTTCACCATTATAAAATCTATGATATTCTGTCACATGATCTAAAACTATAACCTTATCATTTCACTGCATATTTCTTCCCAATATAATCTTCAATGCTCTGTCATAAATCAAAGATTATAATCTTACTGTTTCATGTTAAATTTTGTTATCATAAAATTGTCACCTTTTATGACATAAATTCAAAACTATAGCCTTAAAATTTAGCACTTACTTCCTTCTCACAGCACTCTCATATTTTTACTCAAATATTGCCTTGGCTTCTACAACACGACTCATCATGATAAAAAGCAATGACTACACTCAAGTGCCAAATAAACGGGGGTCCTATTAGACTAGGAGGGTCGGAAAAATTCCGAAATTTAATAAACGGGAAGTCAAGATAAACGGGGGGCTGGAATTCAAGAAAATGCTTTAAATGATTATACGAGGACGGAAAAAACAAAAGCAGGTTGTCATAGAGCGTAAAGCTTAAATACAGCAGTACGCTATTTTGCTATGAAAATCGGGCGTAAATAGTACTAACAAACAAAGAAAATGAAATAATGTGTTTGTAAAAATAAGTCAATTTTTCTTAAAATTAATAAACGGGGGGTTCTAATAAGATCCGGGGGCTGGAAAAAATCGTAAAATTAATAAGCTGGGAGGGAGGTTAATTTGGCACCTGAGAGTATAGCCTTGCCAATTTATGATCATAAAATGTTTCACATTTTACAGAAAACACTAAGGCCATAGCCTTGCCATTTTATCATCATAAAGTGCCTGAGGCTATAGCCTTGCTTTTTTATCATCATAAAATATTTCACTTTTTAAAGAAGGCATTACGGCTATAGCCTTGCGATCTTATCAACATAATGTATTACACATTGTACAGAAAATACTAAGGCTATAGCCTTATCACTTTGTCATCATAAAATATTTTACTTTTTGCAGAAAACACTAAGACTATAGCCTTGCTATTTCATCATCATAAAATGTTTTACTTATTACAGAAAATACTAAAGCTATTACCTTGTCATTCTATCAGCATACAATATTTTACTTTTTACAGAAAATACTAAGGCTATAGCCTTGCCAGTTTATCATCATAATATATTTCACATTTTACAGAAAATACTAAGACTATAGCCTTGCTATTTTATCATTGTAAAATGTTTTACTTTTTCAGAAGATACTAAGGCTATAGCGTTGCTATTTTATCATCATAAAATGTTTATTTTTTACAGAAAACACTAATGCTATACCCTTGCCAGTGTATCAACATAAAAATTTTCAATTTTCACAAAAAAATTAGGACCATAGCCTTTCTATTTTAGCATAGGCTATATCACTTATTTCTTCTTAGGAATGCTGACACAGGATACAGGACCGTTCCTAGAGGAGTTTCATTGAACGAAGTAGGACATACATTTGCTGATAAGATTGGGTTTGACCAAATAGGCATAGTTTGATGACCTTATTGACGAACTCTTTTGATCTATCTAGCTTTCAGGCCCAAGCACTAGTAAGTCTAATCATCGCTGAAAATGAAAACTGAAAATTCGGTTGAATTGCCGACAGAATGTCTGGCTAGGCGTGTGACACCCCTACAAGCCCCGTCGGTACAGACCAGAAAAGAATGTGACCAATAACAAAATTCCAAAGATGACATCAATTATATCATCAGAAGTGTGGAAGTAAAAATGTGATGCATAATCTTTAGGTTGTAGCTGAGTCAATAACAACTTATTAAAAAAATTAAATTATTACGTAGTCAAATAATGTTATTTAATGCATTACGATATTTGCTTTTCACTATTGATGCAAGTGACTAAAGTCTTCTTGTAGGTGGCAAACATCTTCAGTTGAACTGAACAAGTAAAGTGAAGTATGTGATCAAGCTGACAAATACCTGTAAAATAGCAAAACGAAATCAGATGTGGTGATACATTACCAAAAAAATCTTAAAGATTAAAAAATGAAGATAAACCATTCCAAATATAAATTCTAAACTAATTGCAGCAATCACGAGGGCTTTTCAAATCTAAAGAACTGTTTTGGTATAGGCCTATCAAACGCAATTGATAAAAGTTCTTTTTTTGAAGCACTACAGCTACTTACGTTTAAGTCTGCAGATGTAAGCTATTTTTAATCAAAACGTTGGAGAACTAGATTGCAAAGATTGTTCACTTTAAATATCAATTTCTTTATTGAGAGTTTTTCTGATGTCAGCGCTTCAAATCAAACATCTTTTGAAATCGTATACAATAAAAGTGGTCAGAATTGATTGTCCTGTGGTTCACTGTTTGATTATGGATATTAATTTGCTTAAGCGTAGAAAACATTCGTAAACAAATCTATAACTTTTACATTTGATTAAAGGGTCAGAAATAATGGTGCAACAAGCAAATTTTAAGTATAGATCTTAGACCGGTAGAATCCACTATTATGAAATTCATACCGAAATAACAATGGACTTGTAGAGTGGTATAAGTTTCCAAACAGTCAAAACAAGTGGCTCACTGTTCATCTCATGAAGTAAAATCATCAACTACACAGAAAAGAAAGCGATCATCAATTTTTACAACGAAGGAAGCAAGCTACAATTATTCATTCATGAGATTCACCGTTCTATCATAAGTTATCATTCTTGAGAATTATTTATCATACATTAACAATGCCAATGAAGAAGCGTGATGCAATTGTATATGTTAGATCCCAACTTTTTAAACATAACAAATTATTTGAACGCTTCCAATTTTATTTCAATGAAAAGAAAAGATCACACCAGGAATCCCGAATCTTTTAAGTTCTTTGAGCATGTCATTTATAGGTGATAAAGAGATCCTTATTTCTTCCCTAACACCGTCTTTTCCTTTCATTGCAAAAATTTGTCTGGGGTTAAATGTCTTCTCTAGCAATCATGGTACACTCGTTTAACTGGAGTTTTATGTATTTGTGAAGAAATCAAGAAATCGATGATTAAAGTCCTCAATTATCGATTTAGAAGCAATAAGAATATGTTCTATTAAGAAAAAGATTGGAAGTATAGGAGTAAACTGAAGAAGTATGATCAAATTGCCAACCTTAGCATGAGCTTCAAGTGTAATGCTTTCAATCTTTAATGGCACAATGCAACTTCCAAGCATCTTTCCCTAAGCACAAGATTATCTTATTTCAAGCTATTCAATTCTGGCAGGAAATAGTTTGCTTGAATTTTTAATCCATTCATTCATCAGTTTAGTTATCAAATACTAGATGCATCGCCATAGACCATCCTCTGTCAAATTAACTAATTCAGCTTATCTTTGATCCCTCAAGTAAGAATCACCGGAACGAAGTTGGGGCAAGGGGGAGCCAACAGGAATAAAAGGGCACCACATTGCTTAAGCAGCTCTTTGGGACATCTTCGTTTCATCCTTTAGCAGGGGCGAAGTTTCTTTCAATCATGCAAATAGCTCTCATGCTCTCTCTCGCTCTCTCTCTTCCAATCAAATATTGCTTATTTATGTAGCAAATTTGACCTCCGTTGAGTTATATCAATGTCTAAAAAGGAATCTAATGCCTTTCAGAAGGGTACTTTTGCTGCTTCTGCTCCCCAAATGAAGGCAGGGGGCGCTTGCTCCCCTCCCCTCCCCCTATGGTGTCCTGCCTCAAGTAACTACAACTACTCCATGTGTTAAAATTTATTTAGCGGTCAAAAAGTTCATGCATGCATGAAGTGAATCTTCAAAGATAAAAGAACTGAATAGTGTTCAAACCTTTTCAGATATTCTCGATGCGCAAAATGACATGAAAATCAAATTAGCCAAGGAGATGGTCGCCTGGTAGGCAGGGGAAATCTTTGCCATTGTAGACTTTGCATCGTAGAAGAAATGGAAAAGGTGAAAACAGCAAAGTATAACATCGAAACAATAGACGCAAAGTGCCATGAAGCCAATGACATCATCAGTATGAGCCAGAAGTTCCTGGACTCTACGGTATTCTTCACGGACAAAGTCGACATAATCATCGAATTTGCTGCTCTGACGTGAAGCTATGTATGTTTTGAATTGGTCAAGGACCAAACAGAAACTTAAGCAGAGATAGCAGTACAAAACAACTGGAAGAATCCAAGCTACTACCAGGTAAAAAGATGAAATATAAAGGCAGAGTTTCAGAGGTAGGCCTGGATTTTCAAAAGGTTCAAACAATACTTCTTGTTGGGCTCCATCTGACAGGAAAATAGTGCATCCAACAAGAGCCAATGTCAGCAGTATAGCACCAAATAAAACGATGGTAATCAATCTTGCAACTTTCTGGTAGGTCCCCTTTCCCGATTTGTCCAGTGAATCTTTGAATCGGGAAAGCTGCTCATCATATTCTGATATGAGGTTTTGGAAGCGGGATATCTTCCTGCCGTATCTTGAGCAAATGAAGATGCAGTAGAATGCTTGTACAGCACACTTGAAGTTCCACAGAAAGTATTCGTACTTTATCAACTGAACCGATTTGGTTTTTCGAAAAAGAGATGGGATGAACCGCAGTGCTGAGCAAAACACCAGAGTCGCGACTAAAATTGTATAGATCCGTTGTATTTTATGTTTTATAAGAAACTCTGTACGCAGTGGGCAACTGTTCCCGTATGTCAGGCCGCAAAGCTTCATAAGAAAATCAATGGGCTCCAATGTTCTACGAATGACAAAACTTAATGAACAGCAACCACTAACATCTTCTGGGTTAATTTCTTTAATATGCCTCTTGTCAAGGTACTCCTTCATACTTTTCAACCTCTCGCTGGCATTATGGTCAATGCAGTTACCTTCTTTTATGATTGACAATGACTTGGAGTTGACTACTTCTTCATCCGAATTTTCAAGCGTTGATATCATGTTGCATTTCGGCATGTCCTACCTCAAAAAGCGAAAGTTCTTCAAAGAAAAACAAAGCAATTGTTAGGTGGGTATTTCTGGAATCAGAAGTAGAATTAACAGCACTAAAATTAGGATCTTTGTATTATGAGGTGAAAAATAACTCTTTGGCCAGGTATTTTACAAGTCAGCTGATACTATCACCTACCAAATCGATTAATTGGCTGGAAAAGTCTGTCAACGACAATGAATTCCTTTTGCAATGTTATCAGATGCCAACGAATTAATTGCAGTGTTTGTCAATGGCAACGAACTGCAATAATTAGTAATATGTTCATCAGGTGCCAATGAAATGTCTGCTGCAATTTCAGTGAATTCTGACAAAGCACAGTTGCCATGTACTAACAACTCCTCTAATCCAAACAGGTGAAAAAAATAAAGCCAAATTAAGCCAAACGAGGTTGCAGACTAATAGAATGTACCAATAACTGAAAACGAGGCAGTGTAAGATGCCATTTGTAGAAATCAAAATAGAGAAGGTGGTACATCATTGTTCAGTATTACAACTGGTATAGAAGTGGTTTTTTTCCCACTATTGAGTATATTTGCTGCTGCTTGGATACTGTTACCTTTTCGTCTCAAGTTTGGCATAGTTCACTCTATATCATTGGGTTTTCTTATTCATTTTGTTCATTTTGGTACAGCTGACCTTGTGCATGAGAAAATGTACAAAATAAGCAAAATTAGGCCTAATTTTACTTCTAAGGGAAATCGTTTTCAAAGCCAAACATGCTCTAATAAAAGACAAATATGTTCTGAAAAAGACAAATTTGACTTAACAAAAAGCAAAATCAGCAACTCTGGGCAAACCAGAGTTCATCTTTACTTTCTGTCGACTCTTTGCAATGGGAAACTGAAGTATATATTTGATATTGATCTTTTGTGACGGTGTTCAGTCATCAAACATTGCTTTTTGCTGCATTGTTTTTTAGTTTTTTAAGGCATCTAAAACAACTCACTTTCAATTGAGATTTGCACTTTCAATATCGACATATGAAGCATCTGCCATCATACCTGCTAACAAGTTGACAGAGCCAATTGTGAAGATGTATGAGATGAGAAAAATTATGTATACACTATATTACCCTTCAGCTTTTTGCATTAATAATACATAAGATACCATAAACAAAGCTTATAGAGCTACATTCTAAGACGCTGTTCTTCCAGGGGGTCGAAAAGCAGCTCTTTAAGAATTCCTTTAATCATTTTGTATGCTATGAGTTGAAGAAGAAGCGAATTCGTCACTCTACCTTGCAACAATAAAAAGAAAGACAAATTTACCCACAGAATTAAAAATTTTGGTTAATTTTGGTTAATTTTTCCACTGAATTTGGTTGGAAGTGTGACACCAACACACCCCCCGTCGGTACAGACGAGTACTGATCTGCTCACTACGTAGACGAACCTACAAACTTATTTTACTCAATGTAACTCTTACCATGCTGATATGACAAGCAAATTAACTCAATCACTTTGGTCTTGACTTGAAATTCTATTAGTTTGAGAAACTCGATTTTCCATTAGACATGTATAGTTATGTTTTTAAATTTCAAACAAAACGAGCGATCTTAGGATTTTAGAATCCAGTGTATAGCTGTGATATACTTGATTCAAAGGCAAACATTTACAGCCAGCCAATTCTTCTAAGGGCGTCAAGATAAGGCCTAGGACTTTACAAGATAAAGCAACTTGTTTATTGGCTTATGCCGATCGCAAGGTTGAAACTAGACTAAACTCTGTAGGATAAAAAGAACCAGAAATATGAAATCGAACAGCTGAGTGTAAGTAGGAATGAGTTATACAAAAATTGCATATTCTACTAATGAAATGATGAAATATTTAAAGATAATACAGAAATTGATCAAAGAAGCAGCTCTCTAGAGTATTAATACATAATAAAAATGCTTCAAAGCTATGCGTACTTTCAAGGAAGTCGTAACAAATTAAATATCATGAGGAAAGTGTTTGCTAATTATCGTGAACAACTAGAATATTTGCAGACTATCTTTTAGCTAATGATAGCGTCAGGGTTGCAAATAAAGTTGCCAAGTCTTTGGGAGATTTGGAAAACTCAAAATAATGCTACTGTGTCATATAATTAAGGCATAATCGACTCCAAAATGGTATTTTTTTCTTCTTCATTAAATATCTCTTCCTTCAATACCTACGAAGATATCCGACCACTTGTTATCTATTCTATGAAAATAGACTATACATAAGTAAATTCAATACAAATCATTTGCATTGAAACTGGATCAAATATACTAAATTGTCCTGCACATCGAGTTTATCGGCCTTGTCTCTAAGTACAACTAAAAAACGTCTAAAATGAACGTTAATAAATATCTATCTACTCGTGAAAATGTTCTATTTATAAAAAGCAAAAGATCAGCTGTGTACATTTAGGTCTTTTACGTCGCTGTTTAAAGGGGAAACTGTGTCTCCCCGTTCGTTTGGTGATAAAGATGATGATGATGATGATGATGATGATGATGATGATGATGATGATGATGATGATGATGATGATGATTACGATGATGATGATGATGATTACGGTGATGATGATGATTACGATGATGATGATGATGATGATGATGATG
>OLMO02000231.1:23874769-23907372 GCA_900291935.2 Cassiopea xamachana
GATGATAATGATGATGATGATGATCATCATCATCATCATGATGATGATTACGATGATGATGATGATTACGATGATGATGATGATGATGATGATGATGATGATGATGATGATGATGATGATTACGATGATGATGATGATGATGATGATGATAATGATGATGATGGTGATGATGATGATGATGTGTGCGTCTTGCAAGTATTACCTGGACGTTAGAAAAAGTTTGATAGACTAAAATTGACGTGCTATTATGCTATCGTAGACGGCTAAAATTGGATCTGCTTTAGTTAGACACTTATTGCAGCCCAGCCATACAGCAACAACAACACATGCAGAAGACTAATGCACTAATTGGATGAATTGAATGAATTACGTAATTGATTTACATGCATGTGTACTGCAATCGAGAACTTTTACAGACCTCGCATTTAACGTAGCAGCACCATACATATTTACAGCGGCAATTTTCTACAGTTTCAATCCTCTGCCTTTTGTATCCTTGACCACAGCATAGCTTTTCACAGCTTTGGTTTCCAGCACCGCTAAGGAGGCATTCTCTACCAGTTGTTCCAGACGTTCCTAAACTTTCATCTGCTATACAATAATTTGGTGAGCTATCAGCATACACCAGCTTGCCTCTTGCCGCGAATTTTTTCCCCCCACTTCTTTGCTGACGTAAATCAATTTGGACGGCCTTTTCGTACATTTTGAAGAGTCGAGTAGCTACCTCTGGGAATGTTGGTAGCCTCTTCATACAGTGTTTTAGCTGACATGCACCAGTAACTCCATGACAACGGCAATTGATTGACTGTAGATCACGAACAACCTGTCACGCAAGCAAAATTAAGTACCATACATATTTAATAACCGGCATTGGGATAAGAAATCTTTTCAAACTTTTCTCAGAAATGTTCTAGAGTGATGATCCTGTTTTGAAGCACTAGCAAAAGTTTTTTTGAGGCAAATCGTGGTTTGTGGAATGTTCCAGAATGGACACCTTTTTATAGAAATAACAAGATCTACAGTATCAACAATAAAGACCACAGTAGTAGTTCACCTAATAATTGGTTCGCAATTAGGGAGTAAAATGGAAGGGAAGAATGGAAAATGTGGTCTCTAGAGCAAATATTTGAACAGAATGGAGCTTATGTCATTGCAGACAACAAGTCAAGATACTAAGTAGGCATGAAAGTTGGAAGAAAATAAATGTATAAATCATGCTTAGAATAAAGTTGTGAAAAAGCTGTTTGGGTTCATGCATTAAAATATTATTTATTTCTGCATAATCTTAAAGGCACCAGATCGTAATGAATAAGACAAATCAAAGTTGTAAAAAAAGGCAATACCTGCCCACCAAGTTTAATGTTATGCTTTTTAATTTTCTGTCTTTGTTGGTTGATCGGATTTTTTGAATGTTTCTTCTTCAGCTCTGCAAACGCAAACTGTCTTGAAAATTTTATACCTTTCAAGGTAATGTCTGGGCATGCGCCAAAGTCACTCTGACGAACTTGATTGGCTTTGCTTGCCTGCACAAAAATCGGTTTGTTTGAGCAAGAGCAACCGAATAACTTGCCAGAGAAGCATGCTTTTGATATTGTAAATGTCATCGCTGCTGATGCCAGTGCATAAACGAAGGCACTTTCTTTTGTATCTGTGGAGGAGGGAGAAGTAGGTTAGAGGAAGGTGTTAATTTTCTATCGTCTGTAAAGAAACATCACTTACGAAAAGGTGGTAGTCAATTCGTTTCTGCTAGATTGAAAAGTTCTAAGAGTGATGCAGATGATTTGAACCTTCAAATTTATTTCTTTCGCTCAACTTTTAGATTCTTAATATATGCTTCTTAATTTCAACGAAAAGCACAAAATAATACAAGTAAACTAGCTTATTCCAGAGCTTATAAATACAAAATTAATCTTTTACTAACTTTAACATTGCATCAACTGATAAACGCAAAAGAGAAAGTTTATTAATTTAAAAACGAAACATTGCAAAAGCTCTCTGAATTCGCAATTTACAGTAGCATAGTTTTTGCAAAGCATAATTTTAGAAAACATTCTTTTCAACTGTTTTTTCCTCAAATGTATCATTCATCATCTACCTCACTTCTTAATAATTCTTGCAATGCACCTTTAGGTGTCTACAATGAATCAACGAATTCCTACAATCAAACTTTAGCCCTCACCCAATATGATTCAAGATTTTGACCACCGAGTTGCAAATTTTGACAAAACTGAGATTGTGGTAAGGGCTTATAGTATCGAAATAGGTAAGCTAAGGAAAATTTGAATAGCGAATAAACAAAAAAACCACTGTAGCTTCCTTCCTTAACTAAAAATGTCGAGCAAATCTTCAATTTATGAATGGCAATTAAAATCATGAAATAGAGCTCCCATGCCATCGGAAATCCAAACTAATTTACCTTTGGGAGGAAATACTAAAGGAGAAATTGCATTTAGGTCAAGTCAAAGCTAAGATTCATTAAACTACTTTAAACATATGAACAACTGCGCTAATACACTAAGAGGATTTATGAATTTATTTTCACAAGCTAAGGCACTGAAGACAATAAAATCTTGAGAAATTATTTACATGTAGAGGAAGATGAGGCGAAGGGACACAGAGACACAGAAACTAAAGATTCCTGCAGAACACAAAACAGATGATGAAGTTCTGTGACAACTTTTCAATGCTGGTAGGAACAGCAAAAACCATTGCAAAGCTGAAATCAACTTTTTGAAAAAGCTAATATCATGAGACTTGTCACCATATTTACTTGAGATGAAAAGGGTAAAATATAAAGCTAATCTAATAGATAGAAAGTAATTCTCTACAACCTTCTATCACCAATAAATTTTTACAATTTAGTTTAAAAACTTTTATGGTTATGGATGAGGCAGCCAGCTGAATGAGTGAAAGAATGAGAATTGATTTGAATAGAGTAGATGGGCTAAATATAGGTTAAATGTTGAATATATAATGTACAGAGATTGACTTAAAAGAAATTGAATCATTAGATAAATGTTTAAATGAATGAATAAATAAATGACTATAAAAATGAGTAAATGAAGAAATAAATGAATGAAAAATGAGTAGTTGAAGAAATGAGCCAACAAATAGATGAATAGAGAAATAAATGAGTGAATGAATGACTAAATGAATGAAGAAACGAATTAATGAATGAAAGAGTGGATAAATGAAGGAATGAATGAATAAAGGAATAAATTAATGCATAACTTATAAGATGAGATGCTACAGAAACGACAGAGCCTGAAAAGTAATTTACAAATTACCGAGTTGATCCTCACGTGACTAAATCAAGCAATAAATCGCCAAGCAGTTGATTATTTGATTAATCAAAATAATCATTCAGCCATTCATTCACAAGCCAATCAAGAAATCACTAGACTTTAGTCGAAAATCAAATCATGTGTAGCACAATTAGACACCGGATAGTGGAGGAAATTGGGAACTTAAATCAATCCTGTGATTCTACTTCTTTACTACTTCTTGTAAAAGTGCATGAAAAGGTGGGGGATTTTGGTATCATTGACAAAACCCCCGTTTGTTTTTAGTAGGTATAACTGTATGAATGAATGACCTTCTTCAAGCAAATGATGAGAAATGACCTAGGTACGGATCAACATCCTTAGTGGTTTAATTAAGCAAGTTGTAAATGCAGAACTGCCGCCATCAATGAACAATTAATTTCATCAAATGATTTAGTAACATCGCAAATCAAAAGCAGTTCCTTCATTGTTTTGTTCAATTGTGAGACACGCCAAGTTAGGCCTATTTATCTCTCGTTTTCCCATCTAACCACATGCTATTCTTTTGAGGTTTAAATGTCCCTCAAAGATTGGCAATTTGCCATGAAGTCTACCGGGAAACTTTCGTTACAAGATTCAATATTATGAATGAATGTTTCAATTTGTACCCCTTGAATAATTGACAACATCAATCCTGTTTACGGATCCAACAGGCTCGTTTCACTATAATTAACTGGTGGAGAAGTCAAAATGTTGCTAATTTGCGATCTTAGTATGTGCATCGTGCCAAATGCTTTATCTATCGTTGACTGCTGGGTAATTACCAAACTAATCGTTAAAACGAAAAACTGCATGGATAAAACATGAGAGTCATATAAAAGAAAGAATAATTAGAAGAAAACAATTTAGCAATACTTGTATAGCAAGAAGTAAATAAGTGTTAGTTTTGTAAGCATTCTCTGGACAACATTTCAGATGTAAATATGAATCAAAAACAACATGAAAAAATGACTCATGGAAAGGACTTCAAAAAATTCTGCTCGTTGTCTTTCTAAAAACAAAGCTAAAAAAACTGCAGGGACTTTCTTGAGTTCTGAAACATTTCCTTTCTCAAGCATTTGACGAAAGTTAGCCACAACGAACGCTTCAAATTCAGCAAAAACATTGTTGAATTCTAAATGAAAGTAAGTATGCTCATGTCAATGCAATCTTGCTTTCAGCAATATTTTCAACTGAGCTTGCATACATTCAGAAGCTACACTAATTTGATAGAAAACTGGTGCACAACAGGGCCTGCAATAAGACTCACGAGGCTCAAGAGAGCACAGGCTCTTAGTTATCTTTCTTAGGGGCTTAAGATCCCTTAGTAAGCACAAAGCACATTGCAAAAATGACAGAGCAAGGAAATGGCATAGTCTTCTATAAATGAGATTCTTGTCGAATGTTCAAAGCACAGGCTACCATTATGCTTCTGGTTGCAATAATGCAGCAACAACAACAGCTCTACAATCTCAGAAGGACTCTTATCCTTTCCACTTGAGTCCTGTACTTATAAATTTAGCTCTAAATCATTGATAAGAGATTGTTTCTACTTGTTTACATCATCCTCTAAAATGTCTAATTTTATTGCTTTGCTTCCAAGTATCAAGCTCCCTTTCAAAACGCTAATCTGTTGCATCAACTCTATCTCTACTTTTACTTCATCTTCGCATCTTTTTAAAGCTGACGGTAAAATTTTCATTTTAGATTCGCATGTAATTAGTTGTAAACCTTCTCAGTTAAAACATATGCACAAAATATCGAGAACACCTTTCATCTGCAGGCTCTAGAAATCTGTCTGGATCCCTTCTTTTTGAAACATGAAATTATTATAAAGTCAAAGTATTCGAAAGCAAGCCAGAGCCTATCTTGTCAGATAACAAGAAACTGTTACATTGTACCTCCAAAGCATTTCTTGTAACAGTACAAGAAAAGGAAAGAGATTGGATGGCAGGGAGATTACAGTATTGTTTTACATCAGAAAAAGGAAACCCTTAATCTAGAAATATGTTTATTGTCACTAATTCTACGTTGGTTTTTCATTAATATGTGAAAGAAAAATCCTCAATTTCACACAGCTACAATTTGTGGAGTGCTGGCAAGAAATCTCAATAGATTACAAGATGCTGATGTTAATAGGATCAGTGTATCAAGCATTAAAGACGAGTATGTCGGAAGAGGTCGATCGTGGGATGCACAATTGGAAGAAATATTTCAATCATATTCAGAGATTAGAAACAAATGTCTGACCTTTGACAATTTAATTATGGTCAACTTTCCCAACAGTTGCTTGTTCTCATTTAGTGAGAGCAATTTGGTATTGAAAAATGCTTAATGAAAGTAAATAGAGGCAAGAAGATCAGAATGCTCAAACTCTAAAAACTGTTAAACCTATCTCCAACATTTGACCCTTCAACTCAAATTTTCTAATATGCAGCTTCAGTTTAAACCATTTTGTTCTTACCACATTTTAAAGTAAAGTGTCTTTTAGAATCAAAGGCAAAAAGAACAGTGGATTGATCGATAAGCTAATTTTTTGCCTCTTCGTGCAAGTGTTCAGAAGTCGTTCAGGAAAAGAGCAATCTACGCGTGGCAAGGAACGCTTTGATTTCTGCATGCTTAGCTCTTGAGAAAGATACAACTCGATAGTACTGCATGCAAGACCAAGAGAGTCTAAAAACCATAAATCAGGCCTGAAAGCATGTGTATATGGCTACATTTTATCTCCGTTAGAGTTCATAGGCTGAGATGTGGAGCTCCTTACTGCAAATAATTGAAGCTGCAATGCTGCACTAATCAGTAAACACGTTCCATAATGCCTCTGCTGCATTTATTATTTCACACTATGCAACTATATTCTAATATTAACAAGCTATGAACTCATAAAGACTCTAACAATAAGGTGTAGTCAACTACATATTTTCTTTTCATAATAAAAAGGTGGTTTATAAGAAAGTAGTACTCAGTTTCTCAAAAAGTGAGGAGTTCAGCACTGGATATCTGAGACCAAAGAAAGTTTATAAATATATATGTGTTTAAAATATGATTTATATGTGCACAAAATGTTATAATTGTTATGTTAGCTACCTTCCAACAGTCCAACGCCTGTTTTATACTAAGATTTATCATCATTTCAAGTACGCATGGTGGTTTTTCATTTTCCATAGATATGTATGCACAAATATTGGAGCTCAAAACTTTTGAGAAGTAACATTTGTAGTTTCAGTACAAGGCCGAGAAAAACTGTCTTATAAAAAAGAACGTGTAGATCTACAAATCTGGATGATAATTAACTTTCCAAAGTATAAAAATTTCAAAATGTGAATCAATTTTTATAAGGCAGATCGTTTTGTTGTAGAAAATATCCTGAAAGGGAATGATATAATTTGACATGCACGATTATGTTTAATGAACAACAGGGACGGATTTAGGAGATAGTGATTGGGGGATGTAGGACTATGACGGGTGTTGAGCATCACACCACACATTTCAGATGCTTGGATAATGAAGACATGCCCATTTTTTCACCTCCATTATTGTCCTATCTTGAATATTTCCTTTTTGCTACAGAAACCTCAACCTCTGACTACACGGTGGGATAATTTCTGGATTATTGCCCATCAATTGTCCATAGAAGAATAATAAAACTGTTCCAAATGGTACCATTCCTTCAGCGGAGCCAAAAGAGCACAGACCGAATGACATGAAAATATAGCAGAAGTTACCGTGTAGGACAGGAGAGCCATCATGTAGCCTTTCAGTCGTATGCGGCTCTTTGCTTGGTTTTATACAGCTTATATATTTATGTGGCAGCTCTTACATTCACGCAGGCACCCAGGAGCGATAGTGGAGCAAGGTGTGTCAACAGGAGCAAAAGGGCACCGACTTGCATGGGCACCTCTTTGGAACACCAACTAGCATAAGCACCTCTTTGGGACCCAAGGTGCCTCTTTGAGACATTCTCGTTCCATCCTTTAGCATGACCTATATTTCACACATTTATACAAATGATTCTCTCTTCTAATCATATATTGCTTACTTATATAGCTTATTTGATCTCCTTTGTATCATATCAATGTCTAAAAAGGGGCTCTATTACATTTTTAAAAAGGGCACTGTTGCTCCCCCTGCTCCCTCAAATGAAAGGCAGGAAGGGGCTTGCTCCCTTCTGCCCCCTCCCTCTCCAGCATTCCTGCATTCATGTTGCAGCTCCTGCTTCATGTTGCAGCTCCTGCTTCATGTTAAATTGTGTGCTTCTTATATATGTTTGCTTTGCTCGAGTTCAGTAAAGTATTTTTGTGTAATAAGAAGAGGTTTTTTGGAAAAGATTGGGGCAAGGAAGAGGTGTAAGATAAAGGGGTGGGGTGATGCTCATGTTTGGCCATGTGCTTGATGTGGCCCTTTGCAGTAACACAATATAAAATATGACTCAAAGTCTCTCACTGGTTGGCTGCACCTGGTGAAGGAGATGCGACAATATTTGGGGTGTTGCACCCTCTACACCCCCAGTAAGTCCGTCCATGGCAATAAATGTGCTATGAAATGTAATGTACTACATGGTTATGTGTTGAGACTGAGCCTCTGCAAAAGGAAAGCGTTAGGACTCCTAATTGAAATGACATACCCTTATAACGTTAGTCCTTTCTTCAAGTAAACTAATTCCTTGAAGACTCCACAAATCTTTTAAGAATAGGGTATTAAGCATAGTGCTGCCAAGATCAAAGTTGTGAATAACATTAAATTGAATAAAAACTAACACTATCTTTGCTTAGTATGCGGCTCCCAAAAAGCATCAGACGAATTCTTTGAGTTCCATTGCCTGAAGATCGTTTTATACAAGCGGAGCTACAAAGACACTATTGTTTGTTGACGGTATAGCTCCAAACGTGGAGCAATTTGTATGTCAGTTATCAAAGATTATACACTTTTGCTCTCCTATTCTTGGTGTTTTGTTATCGCAAAATCTCCGTGTAAAGGAGAGTTTTAAGGTGGGATTAGGAAGAGTTATGGCTCATGGAAAAAGTACTAAGATTTTCACAAGGTTGTAATAAGCTTCCCATAAGGTTATAAAATTGTCAAAAGTGTCTTCTGATCTCCACTGAATTAATCTTATCATTAGGTTCTGGATTTTGGTGAGAAAATAAGCTTTCAGGCTGTCTTGCAAATAATTTTACATAGATTACAGTTGACAGTTCACGATTAGTTATCTTAACAAGCCTTTTCAATCTCATTGTAACAGACTTTCTGTTGAAACGAAGTGCTAAAAAGCAGTAGAATCACAACATTGGATTTGTAAAAGGTACTTTCCGTCTGTATTTCAAGGTTTTAGGTTCATAATGGTGGATCATCTATTCATAATGACTTCATCAACTTCTGTACACCTCACCAATCAATCCAACATTCACGGGCTAATCCCGCAGATATTGAGAAGTCATCTGAAGGCGTTTGAAAAAGAAGAGAGAATTGTAAAAGTTTCTAGCTAACAGTATCTAGGCATTTAAATCTGCTAACTTCAACTGGCGCCCATTTGATACGAAAGTAAGCAACTTTTATTTCTCCTCTCACGTTTCTATTAAAGATAACAGTCGCCTTTTGAAAGTGTTTCTTTGTAGCCGTTTAGTACACAGCCATGTCCTAATGGAATCTGTAAAGAAATTATGCCAAGGGTAAGCAAATTTTGTTTGGGAATCTGAACTTCTAAGGTTTGTTTTCATTTTTGCACAACCAACTGATATTATGCTCTCCCTATCTCCATGGAGGTTATTGTAGCAAGGCAAAGTAACCCCGCAGTTGCTTAATCAACCCGTTGATCAGTTTAACAATTCTTTAATCGCTAATGATGAATATGTTCAAGCACCAATTGAGAACGACTCATCCTGTCTTAATATGTACTTATTACTTATTCTTGTCTCCATTTTTATTGCACTAATCTCTCTTGCTTATTAATGGGGCTTAGCAGGGGGTACACATTACAAGGATCCTTTTCAAATTTCTCAGGGTGAAGTCTTGTAAACGTTCTGCTGGGCCCAAACATTCTTGAGAACTTTAAATTGTGAGCTTAATCACGTTGGTGAACAAATTTTAATATGGTAATTGTTGTTTGCGATTGAGAGAGGGTTGCTTTTAATCAAAATATTTCATTTACTTCACAATGACGCGATGGGAGAAACGGAATTTAATTTGTGGGACGCATCAGCAATGCTTGAGCAGTTGAGTTAGAAAAGATGATGATGAAATCAAAAATAATTACAAAAAATTAAATAAGTAATAACTTGTTCTTTGATTTCATATATGAAAGTCGTCTTAGTTAATGAGCTCTTAAGTGACAACAACAGAAACTAAGTCAGCATTTTCATGTAAGACTCTAGCTATGCTCTTCTACAGCTGTGTACATTCAAAATGAGGCTGGAAGGTGGAACAGACAGTTTGTTTCATAAAAGATGTTGTGTAATGCATTTTAGCGCTTGAGGCTATGTTCTGTTTCGAGTTCTGCTTTAGGAATATCTTGAAAATTCAGTATTTACTTCCAGAGTTTAGGACTACTTCATAAAATCATAGCACGAACGACAACAGTGTCAACGTTGACTATGATCTAAGGATGCAAGGAGCCCAAAAACTTGCTTCTTATGGAACAGAATCTGCTAGAACAAAAGTGCTTTCATAAGAAGAACTTGATGTAAGGTCTCGTAGGAATATGATCTTCTATTCTGGTCTCTACGTCATCATAGAATTATTTTAGGCAAGGCCTTTCCAGATAGTAGGCGGTGCCAAATATAAAGGATCTCTTACTCCTCCTCGGGTGAACCATGCGGATTAAGGGAAAGAACCAAGAAGATCAAAAGTACTATAATTGTTACTTATGACGTCACATGCAACAAGATCCACGTCATCATTTGATTTTCCTTTAGACCTGACGTTATTATTGCAGTATGATAGGAGCTACGTCGAACATGATTGATCACAGATATCAATAATGATGTAAAGTTAAAAGATGATTACGTAAGGACTGAGTTGGATAGTTGAAAACCACGTAATCGCACCAAACTAGTTTTATGTCAGGTAGGGTTGATGTGAAATATGATGTCATCAAGGCAGCATTTGGTGGCCCTTCTTTTCTCGATTGCTTTACTCACAGTTATTAAAAAATGCTAGGGAAGTGATGGACGGGAATCTGTTCGTTTGCAGCGTAGATCTCCAAGACATGAAAGTAATCCCAAGAACACAAAAGTATAATTCACACGCATAAACAGTTAATCCCAACGTACTCCCTTCTTGGACCAACCTCATCAACTCCAATCTATTGAACTTTTCATTCTTATAGACAAATATATTTCTTTCTTTAGGAAATAAAGTCTATTCAAAACGTATGGACAATGTTTTAATATTTGCTGGACTGCTCAAAAAGTTAAGAAAGCTCGGTGCTGATTTACAGAGGCCTAAACCTCTGGCCAAACACGACGAACACTTTAACGAATAATGTTCGACTTTCTACGAACAATGTTCGACTTTCATGTTCTGCAAATGTTCGTCGCGTTTGGCCACCATTTTCGATGATAAATTTCATGTTGGGACATACTCGGCGTTGTTCGAGAATTGCTTGATGAAGATCAAAACATTTATCGAACTTTTTCATGTTCTGCGAATGTTCGTCACGTCTGGCCACCTCTCCTAACATTTCAACGAACAAATGAGATTTTCCAATGCACGCAAGCGTAAATAAGAAACTTTGCGACCAAAATTTTCTTATTTCTTCGTACATTTTAGGATTTGAATGAATCTAAAACTGATTTAATTTAAAGAATCATAAGCAAATGCATAGGCCAGCAAGTTTAGGGAATAAGCGGGATGATTTTAGGAACTGTGCCCAAGTGTTTACGTTTATTCTTTCCAAGTGTCTAACAACTCTGCATCTAATATTTGGTCCCCGGAATTATCATTTTCGATAAGACCACGCCCAATTCTCATCATTTCCATACTCCATTCCCACCTTTCTCATAAATCCAGCAAAGTCATGCGAGTCTGCATACTTTATTTGCTTGCTTCTGCGTTGGCGCCTTTTCATCGAAAGATGTTCATTGAAATGTTCGTCATCTTTAGCCAGAGCGGCCAAACGCAACGAACAATTCATTGAACATTTGAAGTGCATGTTGAACATTGTTCGTTGAAATGTTCTTCACGTTTGACCAAGGCTTAAGATGCTACGATATTTACTAGCCTACTTTCGCATTTTTCCATCGTCTGTTTTACTATTTCAGGGGTAGATGCAACTGTTTGCGCTTTCCATTAATGCTCGTGCACAAATCATTAGAGCTCTAAACGTTTTGAAAAAATCGTGAAAAAAACAAGGCATTATTAATAATGGAATAAGCAACACTCTATAGCAAAAGAAAAATGCTTCATGTACTTGCATGTGCGTCGACCTATTGTACGTTGAGTTCAGCAAATCATTTCTAGTGTCAATGAGAGTTGTTTCAAATGTTTAGTACAGAAGATAATTTCAATGGTTTACGTATCTGACACGCGTGTTGTTCGAAAACTGAAGCAAGTGCAAGTCCGAAAGACAGATTTATGCATAAGATGTTAATATAAAAAGATAAGACAATTGGTGTCTTAAACACTAATTTCACCAGTATGTCAAAGAAGGTATTTAACAAATTGAAGGCAATCCGTTAGAATCCGTTGGATAGAGGAAGAATTTCTGACAGTATAGGAGGAGATTCATGTAAAACAATATAGTTACGAGATGCATTTCCCACGTAACAGCACGAACATTACGTACTATATATTGCTGCTTATATCATTGTCTACAAAGAGGATTGGCTAATTTACAACAACAAAAAACACACAAAAGACCAATCTTCATCAGATGGAGTTCCTACTTTTGATTAAGTGAAAATTAGGCCTTCATCAAAAAAAACAAGTAGGATATTTATATGGTACACACAATTCATTTATCTTATTTGCATTCGTCAATCACTTCTCAAGCAAAGTCTTTCTATATTCATTACTTCCTTAATTTGTGGAGTAATTCTGGGACTCCGTTGATTAAAATTTAGAAAGCCATGACTGTTGAGCTCCTTTTTTCATTAAATAATGATGGAAAATTGGTTTGAAGTAGAATTGGTTCTCTCTTTGTGCAACAATTGAATCTTTATTTTAGAGACATCAACTTCAAGTTTGTTAAAGAAGTTAACCGCATCTTTCAAACATGTACTCAGAGCCAAAGGGTGAAAGAACGCACTAGATTAGTAAATATCTCTGTAACCAACAGTTAAGCATTAATGTTTGAGAGAAGACAAAGAATTTAACAGTGTGACTTTTCAGCACATTTTTAAGAAAAATTTTTCGGTCAAGTCAAACCAACAGAAATTTATCTTTATGTTATTCACCTATTTATTAATTATCTCCATCATTCATTCACTCATCCATTCATTCTTAAATTGAATCAATATCTATGCACCAATTTCTTCATCAATCTATCTAGTGTGAAACAGGCTCAAACGCATCAAGCTCAAAAATCATAACTTCTTGTTACAACAGTTAGTCTGCTGGGAAAGGAAATCACTTAAGTTGATCATGAAGCGCATTGTAGTGAGCCTAAGGTTCACAAATAGATAAGTATTTGGTCTTGCTGGTTGACTAATATCTTCACATCAAAAGGGGCTGAGATAACTTCACAATTGACAGTACACTTAACAAGCCAAGCTATAAATTTTAGTTCAACGTCACTCAACTCTAAGCTTTAGTAACTCAATTAGTTGAAATGCAAAGATTCACTTCAGGAATTCTCTTCTGGAGCTGAGAGGAGGTGTAATTGCTAGCACCTTGTCCATAGACATTCGCCTTGCCATCAAACCACTTTGAAGGGGACTGGCCCAAGATTACGCTATTTTAATGGGTACGACGAGATAGGAGCAAATGATGCATCGTAGTACCATAGAAATACTACAGCTCTAATATGTCTAAGCTTAGAGTAATAAGATGTTTGTAAGACATCTTAACTGCTGCTACAGTAAATAAGTTTATGAATAAAATGAATACTGGCGAAATTTAGCTCCAAAATGCTGGAGATGCTGCCTTGTAATCATAAAGTATTAGAGAACACGTTGCCTAAAGATCTATTCCGCATATCTACAGTTAAAATTGAGATATTTTGATACAGAAAGCTCCATTTCTAGATCTGAAATTTTCTACTGCTAATGGTGTACAGAAGCGTTCCAAGAAATTTATTAAAATGCTAGCAACAATTTACAAAAGCTTTTTAGCTATGGGAGTTGCAAAGTCTTCCATCTCGGTAGCATCTAGAATCTCCAACGAAAATAACGGCTAGGGCAAAAGCTACCACCTTACAATTAAATGGAAAATTGAATATCAAAAATACAGAGCCTTTGGTTTCCCTGTTGTTATTAGTGAATGAAGCTTGCTTGTACATACCTGATCGCAGATCGAAACCAAATTTAGGTGCTTTTTCAATAGATGAGCAATCCCAGATTCTTTGAGCGAACTGTTCTTTGCACTCACTCTTTACCAGTTGGATGCTCTCCTCTACAAATGGCATCAAATTGATGTTGTTCTTGCAAGCTCGAATTTGCTTCGAAGATGTCAGGCCCATTGATCTAGCACACTCGTCTCTTCGCCATCTCTTCTGAGGATGTGGACGCAGACCACTACAAGATAAGTACAACAGAGATTAAAATTGGTATGCCAGGGACATTTTGCTGCCATGGGGTTCTACCAAAGTGAAAAGTTATTAGAGAATGGAGGCCGTAGAGAAAATCAAATGCTGCACGTATAAAAGAGACAAATGGTCAAACCAATACAAATGTTTATTCTCCAATTGCATGGTCCCTCCATGTGGTACTATTACAAACTGGCCAATTACTTGCGACAAGACTTCTCAATTTGAACAAGCATTCCTGGGAACGGCATTTCTTGTCTACTCTACTTCTTGTGTTAGCATTTGAGAAAATAAAGGAATGATTTCCTGATTAAAGTGCTCAATGACACATTAATTCTGTCTGCTGCTCTCTCGACCATACCTTCAAAAATTTCCAGTTGAATTTTCAGATGTAGTCTTCAAGGTATGATAACATTTGGGCTTTGCATGCTGGCATACATAACAGTTTGGTAACAATCACATAGACAATCAGAGTGTTCACCTCAGTGCTACTTTTAAAAGTTGAAGCTTATCTTTTGAAAGTGAAAAGTGTATCATTTCACGCCATGCACGCGAGGAGACATCGTTTTACACGAGCAAGATCTCGTCAAGTGCTGCTACACTCTACAGAATAGCCTACTGCTTTTTCAGCATTTACTCAACACTTTTCAATGTATTCTTGCATAACCAAGAGCAATTGAGCTATAAACATTTATCTCGTTGGTAATTAGACATTAAATCTTTTCGTGCTGCAAAAAGCATAGATCGAAGATTTTTTGGAACATTTTAGAGCTCTGGTATATACTGGAAAACTTATCAATGTATGTTGCTCCAACACTGAACCTTAATCTTATGAATTGGGTACAGCATTTTATTTTTGCGTAATTAGCTTTCTATCAATGAAAAGAAAATTACAATTTGAGACTACGTACTGTCATTTTTGATTTAATTGCAATTTTATTCAACCGACAGTTTGTCACAAATCTGACATGTTTGACTTATAATGACAAAATCATACATGTCAAGCGAAAAGTCAATCCACAACTTGGTTTTCAAAAATTAGGAAAAAGTACATGAAAAAGTGCAGTAGGAGAAAGCGGAGATTTTTCATACTGGCGGTGTGTTTTATGAGAAAAAGTAGGAAGGTTATCTACGGTGGCTCTAAGGTGGTTACTTTGATGTAGATAATTGCACGAAGACAAATTGTTTCTGGTTCCAAAAGTTGTCGGATTAGAACAGATAATCATATCTTGTGGATAAATAAGAAATTTATTTACCTAAGAAATATCGGAAGATGAAAAGGTACCAAAGATATGGACTAAAAATACGTCAACCCACAAACAATCCGTTCTACGAAGAGTATTGAAAGCTAACAGATGTCATGGATCCAAGCCAAAATTTATCTTTATGCAATCCCAACATATACTGAGTTTAGTTTTTATTTGTTGACAGATACTGCTCGTATAAGGTAAATGTAGATTTTCAAACAAATGTAAATGATTAGAATTCCAACAGTATTTCTACTAAAAGTTTCAGGGCAATTTTCATCATAGGCCCACTTAAGGGAAACACTCCTCAGCATAATTAAACGTTTTCTTTATAAGAAAACCGCCATTTTGCCTGAGCCTCAACTTTCTCAGCTTTTCCCGAAATTGAGCCTGAGATTTTCTTAAATTTTCCTTAACTTATACTGAAATAAACTGGCTAAAATGGTTTACCCTTTCGTTACTAATCTTGTATACTTGAATTTGAATTCCATTTTTAACATTTTGAATGCAATAGCGACGAAATATCGATTTTTGGCCAATAAAAACATTAAATTTTGGAAACTGAGCCTCGTGATTTTCTCAAGGTTTTCTTAAGATTTTGAACATTTGAGTCTCATTTTCTTATAAACTTTTCTCCTATATAAAAAGCGTTCTTATATCAGGCGAATAAGAAGTTGGAAGTCAACAAATTTGAATATCTGATTCATAGAAAATCGGAGAAGGTGGGAAGAGATTGCCCACTCGTTGCAAAAATACATTTATTCTAAATTGGAAGCTTGCTTAAATTTCAAGTTGTAAATTTATTTTGTGTCAATCCAAGGTAATAAAATCTCCTATATTTAATCGACTTTCCATGCCTAATACCCGATCCAGAAAGCGTTTAGAATGGATCAATTTCCCTGTACGATGAGGCACGAAACTGCTTATCTATTGAAAGGGAGTTAGTCACCCATATTTTTTCTTCTGAACATTGACGTCAAACGAATATGGTGTCAGAACATAAATCCTAAAGGAAGTGGAAAGCAGACTGTTAAAACAGTAAAGTAGCATTTGACTTAGGCTCAAGTGGTCGCACTTTAAGCTTTTTTAATTTGAAGGGCATGAAGTGTTTGCAAATTGCTACATGATACATCCTCAAAGGGCATTAAAATCTTGACTGGTTTGGCATTTTTGAGGAAACACAGCAATAATCAATTTGCTGAAATGATAAGCCATAAAATTATTGTTCTCTTCCATGTGGCATCATTTGGAAAGGTAAAGATGAAATTTTCTTTTTGATGAGCTAAAGTTAATGGGTCCTAATTATAGGAACCGAAAAGCTTTAGTCAATTTTAGCTACAATGCCAAGACAACTACAACAAAGCAGCGAAACTCACGTTCCGTTGATGCAATATCCTTTGACTAATTCCTTTTGCTCAGTTGATAATTTATAGAGGAAATTTCGGGAATTATGAAAGATTTCTTTAAAAAAAATTGAAATATAAAAAGTCATAGAAAATTCTAAAATGATTCATGTCTTATGTAATTATGGTACAGAACATTTTAAAGTCCGCTGGTACAGTACTAGGAAGAAATCAGGAAAAGATTAGCGGAACTTTTCTAACTGAAAGATTTGAATTAAATCGTACAATGAAGGTATTAGGCGGAGTTTCTCGCGTGCACTTGAAGACAGACCCGTATAATGTTACATAGAAACAGATTCGCACAAATTAAGTGATTCTCTACGTTAGTACACAATTGATATGTAAAAAATTGTAGTTTATAGCATACTTACAGCCATTGTATTCCATTACCAGAGCTGATGGATGAGACCACGTGTAGAAAGAAGATCAAAATCACAAATTTGAAATCAATTACCACCATTTCACAGTCTCTTATCACCAATGTTATCTCCTCCCCTTCAAGTATCTGCCTTGATAGCCAATAACTACGCAATTTCCACTGTTCTGCTTCTTTAACACTCTTTATACGTCGTCTGGACTCAAATCTAATGCTTCATTTGCGCTCCCGGGTGTATACACAAAGCCCAGGTCATCTCTTCTCTTTGATATCTAACCGCCAGTTAAAAACGCCTCCAAAAGGGTTATTTGCCGTGAAAAGCGCTTATAAACTCACAGTCAACTCTACCTTCATATGAAGGACCAACGGATTCTAATCGTTTTTCGCAATCAGGTAAAAGAAAAATACAAAAAAGTCCAACAGTGTTTGTTTAGTGTGATTAAACAAACGACGGGGGTCAAAGCTTTAATTATTTAATGACATTGAGCAAAAAGAACATCTTTAGTATTGTATGGTACTCCTTTTTGATTACACAGAAACGGAAGTATGCCAAAGATAATTGTTAATTAAAATGCCCGTTTGACTATTATTAACAAATTTCTATTTTCCTGTAAGATTTAAGACAAAGTAGTTGGGAAGACGCATTCAAGGTATAATTCGATACATAACAAAGTTATCTTTGCAATTTAAGAGCAAGTTGAAATCAGCTTTGTAAATGGAGTTTAAAAGCCAAGACAGTTTTCTTTGAAAATGTAGGACGCGAATACTTTTTGCACCTCAAATTCTCAATCATAGAAATCATACTATTTCTATGTTCTCAATAACGTTGTTTTTCTCCAGTAGAATAGCATTTGAAATTTTCCATACTTCTGTAATTGATCCCAGATGCTAACAAAGAAGTTACAGGTGCTTTAAAGGATTGTATAATCTGCCCAAGAAATAAGGAAATCCGGAAAGCTATCTCCATGCTTCAATAGCAATCGGGATTCTACTGAATCGGAGAAGACATTCTCATAAAACATAAAATCCA
Source organism: Cassiopea xamachana (assembly GCA_900291935.2). NCBI lineage: Eukaryota > Metazoa > Cnidaria > Scyphozoa > Rhizostomeae > Cassiopeidae > Cassiopea > Cassiopea xamachana. Next base: position 23,892,806 of record OLMO02000231.1, read on the forward strand.
GCACAAATGGGTTTGATTTTTTCAATGCTTGCTCTACCCATTTTAACCAAGGATGTTTCTCGTTATGTATTTGAAAAATCCATTGCACATCGCAGCAAAGCTTTCTCTAGAATAAATTTCATTCTTTCTTTCCTTCGTGCAGGCTTCTTCACCCCAAACACACTGTCATGGCTTTCCTTTTTGATTGGCATTGTCCTGACCTTGTCATTTATAAAAAAATCACTCAGTTTAAGGACACAGCTGTTGCATAAAAGTGTCAATAATGAACAAGAAATGCTAAGTAGATTTGAAATAATATTTTAAACAGTCTACTCTCTATAAATCACTTGACTATTTAAAATTTACATTGCACTTAAAAAACCATCCAAAGAACATTCTTCTTTATTTAAAATTTTAGCAAGCTGGCCATCTGCAGGGGGGTTGGTAGTTTAACCAAAGATACTAAGTTCGTGGAAGTACCATCTACTGATCTTTCAAAGGCTGTCTGTTTTTCATCTTTTTCTATCAAACTAACAACAAAAGAAACACAATTATGTACGAAAAAATATACCAAAAAGACAAGAGTTGGTGTCTTAAGGGACTAATGACAAAAAGTTGATAGTCATTTGGGGGTATTAAAATCTTCTGATATTAAATAATAAAGTATATGGAAACTTATAAGCCAAAAGGCGAACATTGCACAAAAGGTGGAAATAAACGATTGCATTGCAAGATGACTTAACCCATCAAAAAGAAGAACTCGCTGTTAAACAATGTCAGATTCCAGCGAGAATGAACTTGCCTCAAGAATGTATTGTCTGGGCACCCTAGGGTGAGCAAGCATAAAGTCATGCCTTTAATTCTCATATAATCGTAAATTTCAAAGCAAAAATTGTGTTTATTCGAGTAATTTCTTCGTGCAATCTGCGTCAGAGGCTAATCGTGAGAACTGTAGGTGCCGCAAGAGAGAAAGGGATAAGTGACAATGGAAAAGGCGTATTGAACTGCGATTTCGAGTAGGGTTGGTAATCCTCTTTTTGTGAAACGGAAAAAGTACAGAATAAATTGGACTAGCCTTTGATGGTACACAGCTTTTGTATCTCACACAGTGGCTATGGTTATTGAATTAGCTGCATCTTAAGTCAAACTGTTTAATTGAAAATGTTTATTAAACTGCAAAATGACGATGCTTTTATTTTGGAACAGCAAAGTTTAGGTACGGAAGTTTCGCTATGTTAAAAACCCATGTAGCAAACATTGGCATTCACTTGAAATAAAAAAGAAGTACAAGCTTTAATTTATGGAAAGGCCTCAAGAATTTCACGCGACTGTTCCAGTAATATACGTCTGTGATATTGTTCTCGTTTAAGAAAGATGATGAAGCAAATGAATTCTTTCTTCTCGAGCAGTTTCTGTCTAAAAATAAGAAGAATTTAGTTTGTGTTTCGGTCCAGGTCTAGGATACCAGCAACAGAGTTTAGAAGTCTGCTTGTGCCTTAGCCATTGTCAAGTCAGGCTTTCTTTTGCAGCAATTACTGAGCTGAACTGTGCACCGTTTGCTGGTGCTTTCAAAGTCACTTACATTTCTTAACTCCAAAAGATAAGCACGAAATAAATGCCCTCTTCTATATAAGAATATTTAATATTTCGCTGAGCCTCAAAATTCTTAAATTTTTTGGTTTTGAGCCTAAGACTATTCTTAAATTATTCTTAAATCAACAAAACAATCATTGTTATTTACATAAATAGAAACCTCAGGAAAGGCTTTACAAGAGAGAACTGACGTGTTCGATATTGGGAGATAAGGCCTGGGCCTGAATGACGTCAACTTTATCGTGGATAGAAGACGACTTTGCTATAAAGCCATATTTGAGTTCTTTTAAGCCAAGCGATCTCTGAATAGACTACATGTTTTCCTGTGAACTTGTGGATTACACAGGTTAAACCTTCATATGTCCTAATCATATGATATTGTTGCGGATGCTTCTCTGAGGATCTCACTGGTGCCAGCAACAGCGAATTCCATAAAAGCTACATAAGGAGTTCTCCATTGCTTTTCAGAAGCCGATTCATAACTGTTTGCTTTACAGCGTAGGAAAAGGCTGCCATGTATCGAAAGATATAAGGGACTAACGTGAAAACGCAAATAAAAATATCTCAATAATGCTTCTTAGGATTTGCGGACCAAGTGGATCAAATGTCCAAGGCTGAAGTTGGGAGGAGAAACGTCAGCAGGATGATTTACAGAATAGGAAAGGTTATTACTATAGAGGAGCAACTTACAATATGCAGAAGTAGTTAGTATCTCCTTAAATCAATATATTCATGCTTATTAAATCAGTACCGGAATTCGAATCAAAAACAGAAGATTGATAGGTCATTTTCTAGGCTGGGTTCAACTGGTTTTGGAGGAAAGAGAGATACGACACTCTTCGCACGATAACTTTGAAAGGTTGTTTAATAATCGAAAATTAAGTACTGTTGTAAAAACTTCCGTTGAAATGCATAGAGCCACAAAATTCCTTTAACAATAAAGTACAGTAATTTAAAGTGTACGCTCTTTTTTATAAGACTGCCTAGTTACATAAGCTTTACTCTAGATGAATCTTGAGCCTTGCACTATTCCTATATGTAAACAAATTTGAGCTTTATCATTCTTAAAAGTATACTATATTTCCATCAAGACAAGAAGTGTATAGAGTTTAGATTTCTTCAAGTGTCTAAATTTCCCCTTTGCCATTGATAGCTTATATTTATTAATGGTGCATCAGAAGGTGTAATGTTTCCTACTATTGGGTTGAGTGGGTGGAATTTGGCAATAATAAGATTACTTCGAGATTAGAAAATGTGGAAATTGGCTCCTGCGACTGCGAAGTATTTGGTTTTGTTGTTGGAGTCGATTTCACATCTCTTCAGATAAAAATCAAATGTGTAAAATGAATTAAAAATAAACATTTTGAATTTATCTTCATGCAAATGTTGTTACGATTGGAATTATGCTTACTCTGCATTGCTCTAGACAAGAATATTGAACTGAAAACGTTAGATGACGGAGGATGTGAGTTAGGCAGGCCCTTAATTGATAGCAGGAATAAGTATTTTCTGAAGAAGCAAACGTGTTGAAAGATGTGCAAATTATAATTCTTATTAATAGGCCATGGATGGATAATGTCGCGGAGAAGAGCAAGCGGCTGATATCAGGTGGATGGATTGTCATCCCACAAGTGGTAGAAGCTAAAACAAGTCATTTCTTTGTAGGGAATAAACTACACTCTTTTATAAAAAAGTAGCCTGAAATTTGGTGGAAAAGTAAGAACAAAGTAAGAACAAGGCTGAGCCTGAAGCCTTGTCGTAAAAGGTATTTTTGAAAAATGATGCAGAAGCGTTCCACTAACAAATGGACATGAAGAATCCATTCCATGTTAACCTGAGGAGAATTGACAACCTTGGCACTTGTTGCATGGATTTTTGCAAATTGGTTTCTCCTAGCAAAACTAGATACTGTGCTAACATTGTCTATTTATAATTGCTTATAAAGTTTTTCAATAAAAAACACAAATGTGTAAGAGAGGCCATCTGGGCTGTAAAATTTAGCTCTAAATCAATCAAAACATCTAATAATGTCATCCTACATACTACTAATTTAGGAACAAATTACGAACAATTCAGCCTCAAAATTTGGGACAAATTAAGAGCAGCCAGCCTGAACCTCAATTTTAATGGTTCTTATAAAAAAGAGGGTATTAAGCAAGATAGCTAGAGCACTTAAAACTAACTAGATAGATAAGAAACTAGATGATGAGAAAATTCACAGAATGGCTATGAAACTACATACGAAAATGATGGAGCAATGGACCACTCGGCTAAAAGAGGACCTTACCAATTAACGAATTGAGAGACTGGAGTATTTAAAAGTTTCAGTATGTGAAATTGAAATGCAAAATGTCAATCATTTTGACTCCCTGTGCTAAATTTACGTCATATTTCCAAAAGGCGTCTTTAATGTCTCTCTGATTACCTCCGGATTTTGTTGTAATTGTGCTTGAGAAAAACCTTCAATTAGGAGCTTTTACAAAAGAACAAGAACACCAGGAATTAGCTAGCAAATCTTGCTTGCAATGATGGAGGAATAAGCGGATAAAAGCAAATGATGAATGAAAAATTAGCAGTTGAATCAAAATGTTTGATGTGGAAAAGCTAATTGATAAGCTGATCAGACACTTTGTAAAGGCCATCCACCAATTTAGACTATCAAACATTAGAGTTTGTTACTTCAAGTCCATTTTCCTTAGGCAAATCAATCACTCATTCTGCTACAACAAACGCAGAAACCCTGCTTATGTCAGTCAGCTCATGGCTTCCAGGGCCTCTTCTCGTATTTTGAAATCAAAGAATTATTGAATGAATTCACGAAACGTTGCTCAAAATTCCGATTGCTAATGGCTAAGGCTTGGCCACACTGGGCAACATTGTTGGCCAACATGTCAATCGTAATGTTGCTGGATATTTCATGTTGTCCATAGACGTGGCCAAATTGGACAACATCGTCAACAAATTCGATCGATCACAGATTTAATGATGTTTATGTAGTTTTAACTGTTTTATAAAATTTGTGGTCTAGAAGAAAGAAAGCTGTAGCTGCATTTTGAAAATTGCATGCGTGCGCATCGAACCATTAGGTGCGAGTGGACCGATTTTCTACTCATCCTACGTCGACCCTTGTGATTTTTTTTACTTCTGCACTCTTCCTTCTTTGGTTCAACCTCCATTTTGCAACTTACCTCGTGCTAGCAATAATCGGCAATAATGATTTGCACATATTTTCCCCACCACCAGCCTGAATTGCTGGCCAATATAGGTGCCAAATTTGACAACTTTCCATCGAGCAACAAATGTTTGCGAAACTGTTTTGAGCATGTGCAAATATACTGCCAGCATTTTTTAACTTGAATTTGCTGGCCAACATCGTGGCCGAATTGGGCAAAATTTGTGAAAAATTCATCAAATTTGACATGTTGGCCAACAATGTTACTCTGTTTTGCCATACCTTTAAATTACAAATGATGCTTTTATTGCTGATATTTCCTTTGTGTTCTTGAAACTAATCTTCTTACTTTCCGCTTATTTTGTCCATCATATTCTATTGTGGTAAGTAAAACCCGCGCAATGTTTTTGAGGAAAGAGCTATCTATAATTTAAGAGACGATATTCGAAGCTATGATATCCTTTGAAAAACATACCACATTTTGCTTTTTGTTCAAGAATCGTGTAGGAATCTTATTGTGAGAAAAAACAGCTTGCAAAGATTCTACAATGACCCAAGTAGATGGATTAGAAGCTAACTGCGAAGATTATCCTGCATGACCTGCCTTGAATTTCAATTCTGCCTCATTATATCACATTTTACTCCACGCTTGTTACGCAATTAAGGAAAAGTAAGCCTGAAAATTCGGCTGGATATATCGAGATAGCCGCGGGCTGAAAGAAGCAAGCGATTTCGCTCTAAATATCAGTTCAAGGCTGCAGAATTTGTATAATCAAGAAACGTATCTAAAACCTGACTGAAAGTGAGATAGAGATGGCATTGTTACATCGACACAGAGATTGGAAACGAGGGTGCCTCGGCTCTCGTCTCTAGGCAACTATCTCATTACATCATGGCACTTGTAATTCTGCTGCAAAAATGTCTACTTACCATAAATCTTCGGATACGCCCCCTATGGGCTTCATTATTTTTTGGACTTTTGCATGAGGGCTTTTTCAAAAGGGACTTAAAAATTTTTCTGGTAGTTTTTCATATTCCAATTGAAATAGTCAGCCGATACAAGCAATATAGTGTTTTCTAAAGGACATATGCTGGTTTTTCTTTCTTAAAGCAGCAAATAAGTCTCAAGTAGCTACAGTCACATGCTTGGGTGGGGGTTATTCGAGGGGGCAGTGGGGGCTTATTCGAGGGGAGCCCAATTCGAGGATTTACGGTACTCAAATAGATTATTACCTTCACTTGATACTAGCTTTGAACTACTGTTCTAATGCACTTCCTATAACTTCTGCTCTCGTGATGCATCGTGATAAAACACCATAGTAATATCACCATTTTTGCATTTTACTTACTCTTCCTTCACTTCGAATGCTTTCAGTATGTTTACTTAATCCAAGCAACTTATTGCACATAGTCTAATTTAGATATATGTGCAATGGTTTTCTCACTATCATAATTGTTGTATATTTAAAATGATTAAAATTATGATTATGCTCACCATCAATTATCATCACTTCGAATACGTAGTTCCCAACGAAGTATTAAAATTTATCCTAATATTTACTAAAGCAGATATAATGCATACAAAGGCACAATTTCCATAGCTATTACACATAGGACAAGCAGGAGGGATAGATATTGGCCTAAATGAAACTAGAGCAACTGATATACAGTATTAAGCATTGAACAACATTGACATACAAACAATGTCTCAAAACTCAGGCCACGAAAACTGTAACAGGCTTAAATCGAAACCACGATATTAATATGATTGTAGATTATAAACTTTTATCGACGACACTTAGCAACAACTTCACACAAAGTTTTTGGCTGGCACAGCTAGACTATGGATGTGTTCTTAAGATTTGGCACAGTTGAAAGGGCTTTAAAAAAATTGGGTTAAGAGCTTCAAGGACTTTTTTCTTTTCAATCAGTAACTCAATGAACAGACACAGTAAATATGTGCGGCATCATAGAAACAGCGAATCAAAAAGAGAAAGTTTTGAGGAAATACGATTCGGCAAAGGTAATGTGATTAAGTTCCAATATTTGGAATTCAAAGTAGAAATTTATTCCATTATTATTATTTATAAATCTTTTAAGTGGATTGTGTTACGGAAAGACGTACTCTTCACAACAAATTGAAAAAGGAGTGTCTATACTGATCCTAACAAAGTTAGAAATATCTGGGAACTGACAACAATCTTTAATCACTTTTATATAAATATATATTGATACAATTAAAGAGCACATAGCACAATATAAAGGATGAAATTGCATTTAAGGATTCCAGCTTTGATAAAAAAGATTTCATAGCGATTATTGGAATAGCGGATGTCTACCCCAAAAGACGATTTATAAATGCAATTTGGTAAGGTGCCTTATTATTTTGAAGATTAAAGAGAGGTGGAATAGAATCGTTAAGGGCATGAAGCTACCATATTTTAGCTTCTTGTTGTACTTAAGTATAATATAATTTAATGCTAAAAAATTATATTTGGAAATTAATGTGAAAAGTGAATTATTATTAATCTTCTTGAGGGTTTAAAGGAAACTCTTCCACCGTAATGGCATCGAGTGCATTATGTTGATAAAACCGGACTTAGTAGGGAAATAAATATTATAAAACTTCTGCTATTGACGCAAGCAGGGGTGACATCCAGAAGTTTCCATAAGAGGATAGCTATTCCGATGGGGGACTAAGGTATGACTACCAGGAAAGAAATGCTGGTGATCAAATGCTGCCAAAGGGCAGACAGCGAGCTAAAGGAGAAAATTGTAAAGGACAATGCCCTTCAGATTGGCTTACAGTATAAAAGTGTAGACTATGAAAGACCCAACAGTGGATAGAAATCCTCAAGCATTTAGATGCTGATGGCGGCTCAGTGAAATTGAGGGATCTCCAGCCCCCAGCTACTCTCTGTCGCACCATGCCTGATTAGAACTGCTATTGAACTCAAAGAAGATAATTCATGATCTTCCGATACGGGGCTGTTATGCTCAGATGATAGGACTATTACAATCACCCAGGGATTTGCCGATGGGGGGAGCGTGGGTGGGGGCGTCGCGCCCCCCAATATTTTCAAGCTTGCAAGAAAGTTGGTCAAAAAGTTTGCCAGGCAGCAAGAGGGTTGGCTACAGTATTTTCTGTGACCTTTTCTCAGAACGCCCCACGGCAGTAGGTGTCTCGGTAAATCACTGCAATCACCTAGATTCCCCCTGGCACCCAGCATGTATTCAGGCGTGGCGGAAGTGCATCAGAGCAAGGGGGCAGCTTTCTCCTGTGGGAAGCAATGCCACTCCCTTTTAATCACCACGCCCTTCATTGACCCAACCAATAACAATACCTTCATGTTAGATTTGAGCCACAACTGTTTTTTAGAAAAGTCCCCGAACTGATATCGTAATAACAAATGATCATAATCTAAGAAAGCTATCTAAAATTCTGTAAAAACTGTTAAATTTTACTTGAACTTGAAGTAAAATAAAAACTGTAAGCCGTTTGACTAAAAAAGCCATTCTTGCCCGTGTGAAAGGTCTACGGCTCGAGCCAACTCATTGCTCGCTCACTGTTCACTCAGCAGTGAATGGGTATCTGGTAGCAAGACTCGGGGGATAAAGGCGAAGAGGAAAGGAACTGGCCACCCTACCTCACATGCCGATGGCTCAGGATAAGTGTCCTCCCTAATAGGCACTCCACTACGTACCAAAAATATACGGGATTACCTTTACTGTATTTCTTTATAGTCAAATTTGGATGGAGTACGAGGCAAATTTATAATGGCTGCTGGCATTGACAGTTTACAGAAACAGTACAGCGGGCAAGAGAATATGTGAAGATTTGTGGTTATTACTATCGCCCGAACTGAAAACTATGATTTTTAAAAATGCATTATTCTATATGGTTTCATTTTGGACTTGATTTTTTGCTATTAGGTTTAGCTATTCAACTGTGTATGTCTTCGACGCCACAAAGCGAACATCACAGAGAAATAGAGGGAACTTGCTTTTATGTTCACTCCTACGATGGCTCTTACAACGAGCGGTGCTTGATTTTTTCAAAGGTATGCAATAGAGTTTTTCAGTTGTAGGTCAACGCAATGCAGATTCTTAATGTATCTTATCAGTTTCTATCGATCAGGTTTTTTCCTGCCTCTTTCATATCCTACCTACATACACTTTCTAAAATTTGTTTGAAATTAGTTTTCCTCAATATGCCTCTCCTTTGTGATGGAATTGTATTTTACTTTTCGTAGACTTCAGTTTTTGTCTCTTACGTCAGCCATATGTGTAAGGGAGCTGTCATTTTGAATGCTGGGTACAGGAGTGGAAGAATTTGGAGACAAAATAGAATATTTCATATACCCCATTCACTATTTTCAATATTTGAAGCTTCATTTTGACATGCTGGAAAATTTTCTCACGCAAAAAATATTGCTATGTATGTCCTTCAAGTCGGGAATAAAGCTTGAGATTGCTAAAAAATACCATCTTGATATGAAGGGAAGGAAAGTGGAAAAGAACAAAGAACATTCACTGATTATTTCAAGTTACTTTTTGCCTTCAAACATTTATTTAGGAAAAGTGTGTATTTTTATGTATATATTTAGAAGAAGTAAGCATTTTGCACTTGCATGTAAATAATTTATGCAGGGAATTTATGCAAAAATTTTGGTACTGTATCATCACAAATTGGCAAAAAAGGTAACCCAATAAAACAAGGCAAAAAATTTGACACTTCTCCAAGAATTCTTCCAACCCTGTACCCAGCATTAAAAATTACAGCTCCCTAGTTAACTTTCTAGTTATTAGCATAATAATTTTTGTAAGTAGTTTAGTTAATTGTTTGTATTGCTAGCTAGACTCATTGCAAAGTGTATGTAGAGAATTTAAGATATACAAACTGAACTGAACTGAAGACTGCCAGAATTAGCTATCTGAAAAAGACCTTAGAAACCCAACATTGAAACACTCTATTTAGGCAACTTAAGGAATTACTGGTGAGCCAATTGATTCAGTGGCCCTTTGCATCTTGTGACCCAAATTTCATATATACTGTTTAATATACCCAAAATCTCACAAAACTTAGTGCAGATTCTAGTGTGTGAGGAATCACATTGGATTACATTATTTTTCATCTCATGTACACATAGCTATCAGAGCTGGGGGCACACTCACTTTTCACAATTTTGTAAGGGGCTCCTTTGCAGCTGACATAGGTGCCCATTTTTGCTTGTGAGTCTGCTTCTGAATGCATATAACCCCCACTTTTAAAATACTTCCTATGACCCTGCATGTGCATAAATCAAAATGTAAAGCATTGGTCCTAGACTGTACTTTAGAACATGCATGTAACAGAAGTTTCTAGAATATGTATGTTTTTCTCATAATAACAGTTGTATACCAAACTTTCCTTTACAAAATGCTTGATTCTAGCTAACAAGTAATTCATTTTGTAGGGCTTGCAAATCTGGAAAAGTGTTGCCTTAGGAGAGGCAGACTTGGGGCACCCCCCAGCCTATCTTATGTGTTTTGCAACAACATTGGACAAAGGTGAGATGCAGTTGAACAACACACTGCTGCAAACAAAGACTAGAGTAAGCATTCAAGACTTTATTAATGTACATGATTGGGGGAAAGAGCCCATCTTATAATCTGCAGTCTATCCTATTATCAATTTGGTGCTTTGCTAAAATGTTTTTATTGCATTGCATCATTAGCACCTCTTGTATTACCTACCTCAGTTTTTCTTGCAAATTTGATGCTCAATGTGCAGCTTCATAATCTGATTTCTAATTAATCTATTTTCAAAGTAAATTATTTGAAAAAATCAAACATAGAACATCAAATGAGCATGAAATATGACTGCATTACATAAGAGAGTTCAAGACAAACTCACCAGTAGAAGCATTTGTATACCAATTTTTATCCTCTTGTTTCAAAAATTGTTGTAGAATGTTATAAGAATGAACATTATATTCAAAGTTTCTATTTCTTACCAAGTATATTATATTCCAATTTTCAAATAGGTAACTGACTTAGGTAACCAAGAAGCACTTGTGCCTGATATGGATACAAAAACTGTGAGCCTAGAATGGGTACTTGATATGCATACGACAAAGCAAGCTCTAGGAAGACTTGAAGATTATTGTCTCAATGCAGATGTTGTTTATATGACAAAGAGTTTTGTTGACAAGATTCTCTCTGGTAAGACTTTCACCCTCTACCTCTCTTTAGTCACGGAAAGACTGGCCTTTAAATAGCAAACAGCAGTTCCTTTTCAGGGCTTCAAAACCAAAAGTATAGATTTGTGGAGACAGAAAACAGGAAACTGATGGTCAGTTCTATTTGATTTAATCATTGATGAATATGTGAAAAAAATCAAATCAAGAAGGAACTGGATTGCCACTGGTATTTCAGGAAAGATTTTCAGATTTCCCTCATATTTTCAGTGAAATCCTACTCATTTTCCTTAATTTTTCCTGATAATCCTAAAACTTTCAATTAGAATTGTATCATACCTTTGGATATGAATGAGGCTTGGGAGAGCTCTGACACTATTTTTGGCTATTTAAACTTTTGGTTTCATAAAATAAAGAGCTGTACTTCAAAAGGACTGCATAGAGCACAATGATATTGAAAAAGGTAAAATTCTGTGATTGTCACACTCAACTGAATATGTTCTGGAGTGTCAAGAAAGTCATCGCTCTGAAATGTAACATTACAGAGCTTCATAACTTTGATTTTCTTTGGGTTTTTGAAAAATCTTTCTTTCCCCTGATTGTCCCTGATTGAAAATAAAATACTCTGACTTTCCTTGAATTCCCAAATTTCCCTGATTTGGTGGCAACCCAGATGAATCATTGTTTAATCAATTGACCAACTGATTGAAAAATCTAAGATACAATTTGGCATAAAATTAGTAAATTTAAATCAAGATAATGAAATTTTTCACTTTAGGTTTATAAGAAATTGAAACTCAAAGTAATGTACAAAAAAGTCAAAGTCCTTTCCCGCACCCAATGGCACATAGGGTGGCGCCTATCTCCATTTCTATAGCCCTAGGCCAAAGTAATGTACACATAATCAAAAAAGATGGATATGTTTTGAAAAAGTACCCATTTGCGCTTAACCATAGCTAGCATCATTATAATTCTAAGCAACATCTTATAACACTGCTCATTTCATAAATTATTATTATAAATTTTAATGGAGTAAGGTACATTCAAAGTCGAAATTTGTCTAATTTGATTTCCTAAAAGAAAACAGTAGGCTAGGTCTTCTCCAAATACAGCTTACTATTTATATAGCACTAATACCAGCTGCAGTCATATTCAGATCTCTTACATTTTCTCTTGATAAATATGTCATACTGGCATCAAATTCTTCATTCATTTGAGTAAGACTTGCTTCAAAAGCTTCAGTATTTTCCTCAATTTCATCTTGATCTATAACTTCATAACTTGCTAATGTTGTCCTTGTTGGTCTTCGAGGTAGAGAAAACTTTTTCTGTTGGTTACTATAGCTTATGCTTTTCCTTAGTGGTGGGTATTCATCTGGCTTTTGATATGATTTCACAATACACCTTGAAACTGAATATATTACAGTTAGACAAGCAATACATAAGAAGATCCCACCAAAGAACGCTCCATAATAAAGTAGCCTTGGCTCTGGCATCCACCTAACTTTGCTTACTTTAAACAAATCAGGTACTGTGCCGGTTTCTGGGATATACTCAATCAGAACAGTGTCATCAGAATTATACCTCAATGGTAAATGACATGTGTCATTCAACTTTTGGCTACTACAAGTATGAATAGCACCTGAAGTGTTATAAACACTCCTTTTAACTTCTAGTAGCAGAGAAACTTGGGTGTAGAATCTCCACCCAACAGATGATGAGAACATAATGAAAAAACTGTCATCTTCTTTTGCATCGATTCGAAAATGATCATATAGTGACCTGTTTTTGCAATTTTCTTTGGGAAACAGCCTATGCTTTTGGTTATAGCCTTTATAGAGTGTAGTTTGCTTCCATTCATGGAATGATTTCTCACCTTTGATAATGTAAAACATAATGTACTGGTCAGCGCATATGAAGATGTCGGCAAGTGAACCTTTGAGAAAGTAAACTCCCCAATATTGAAATGACCAAGACGGCATGTAGAATTGCATTCCGTTTCTATAAACAATCCTTTTCGACGATAACTTGGGTTTTCTTGGCATCAAGTAGGCATTGAATTTCGAATGGGTATTAGCTGCAGTGATTCTTACTCCTTTGCAATAACTAGATGATATCTGATGGATGGCAGTGTCCCCTTGGCTGCGTTTGAATACTTTCTGCCCATACACGTCGAAGCAGACGACAAGTGCGGAAACAGTTAGGCCAATTCCAATCACAATAACGAACGTTATTCGTAATGTGCAAGCACGTAGCGATAGGCAACATGGAGCTTTCTCTGAAACACCGGTTTCCATTTCTATCACAAATGTTTATACCGACAAATAACGAGCCAAATGAAAATGCAACTGAATTAGGCCGTTTACAAGAGAACAAACGTTAAACGTTATATTTAGAGCCCTCTCTGAATAAAAAGAAAATACAATCGTCTTCATAGTCTAATACGCTTTGGAAGTACAAGTGTAGTAAACCTGTCTCACGTAAAAAGTTCGAGAAAGTTCAATTCTGCTGCTCTTGCTGTTTGAGGTCAACAGCGCCATCATTTTCACACTCCTTCGCAGTGGACGGTAATGGTTCTATTTACATAAACTTCAAGTTTGTGCTCTTTCCTGTCATTCTTTCTTTATCTTCCTTCGTCATATTATTTACATGTACCTTTTTTCTAAGATTTAAAACTTAGCCACGTTTTTACACAATAAAGCCCATACTAAGGCATTTCGAAGAGGACTTTGCCAACACTGAGTCAAAGCTCTTGTAATTTATGAATCTTTCAAGAAACCACCTCTTCGTATTTTGTAGATGAGACTGTTGTAAATACAAAGTTGCTGACGACAGCTATCGAGTCACTTCCTATAAGCAATGGATCAGCCTACCCCACATGTGAAGATGCAAGGCACAATTGGGAACTGGGCTGCATTTGCAAACGTCTAATTTGCATGACTGGGTTCCCTTGTGACCCTGTGTCATGTCAAGGAAGGGAGGAACAAAGTAGCGACTGCATTTCGAAAACGTGTACCAAATGTACCAATTTCCAGTTCTATGTGCCGAACAAGAGGAACTGTTTTTGGAACATAAAAGTCTAAAGGAAAGCTACCACAAATTCATTCTCAGCTGCTTTGTTTTTAATACAATATTGTACAGCATAATAATAACAATAACATTGATCATTTTTATGATGATGATTATTATTATTTTAACAGGTTTGGCTGTTTTTACTCATGCTTCTTTGTTTGCAGTCAATGATTAAATAGGCCTCTCTCTCACACCCCAGTTTGAATAATTACTCTACTAGTGGATGGTTAAGCGTCAGTTGGGAAAAAACCAAGTGGTGTAACGCATGCGCAATGCAAGCATTTACTGGAATCAAACCACAGGTTCATGAGCATGATGTCGCGATAGCAATGAAAACAATGGTGAAATGTTGTACTGTGTACCTTGTTCTTTGATTACTTTTTCTGGTATTTCGGTTTCCCTTTGACTAGCTCTCGATTCCTGATAATACTGATGATAAGGCTCTAGCTAAACCTGTGTACAAAGTTAGACAACTAAGTCTTCAGTAGATACATTTTACATATATATATATAAATATATATATATATATATATATATATATATATATATATATATATATATATATATATATAT
>OLMO02000231.1:23911249-23938828 GCA_900291935.2 Cassiopea xamachana
CTCTCTCTCTCTCTCTCTCTCTCTCTCTCTCTCTCTCTCTCTCTCTCTCTCCTCAGTAGCTTAGCTACTGGGAGAGCTCCCCTTAAAAACTCCTCCTAACATAACTTTGGTGTCATTAGTCTTGAAATCCTTGTTATTAATGCTTTGTACTGTTGTTATTTGATATTTTAGAAAAAATTTGTATTTGGTGGAATTTACCAAATGAAAGTGCACTTGGCTTTTACCTTTATGAAACTCAGGAACATTTTTGTCGGGGAAGTGAAAACGAATCTTCCTTCTTTCTTTTCTCACATCGTCGTTCATCTTCTGTTTTTGTTCATCCTCAAATTTTCCCAAAGATGAAGCTTCATCCTTTACTGGTTTTCTTTTTGGTTCATCAGCATCAAAATTTCTCCACATATCATTCAAAAGAATACCACGTTGCCCAGTTTCGTTTCTAGGTACCCTTTTCGATTGTTGATGAATTGTTGCGTGTCTATCTTCCTCTTTGAACTGAAATGAAACAACCTTAAAAATAATACGCGTACTTGAAAATGCACATTGCAAATTAACTACATGCTATCTCTAATCAAAGCCTTTGATTAATGCATGTAAAACAATAGAAAATATGTATGAAAAATCACTGTATGAAATAAGGAATAAATGTAGGAAGTAAAAAATAATAGATTGTATAAGATGAGAGTGTGATTCAATAATTATACTATAACATCAAATCAATAAAATATTCATGAAAAATCTTGCAAAACCTACCTTTGATTGATCAACATCATTTTGCTTCATTTCTAAACCGCTTGATTTTGGTTGTCCCCATACCCCACCAGGTAGTTCCATCTATGATGATTTGAATTAATGTAAGGGAAAAACTATGATAAAGCTTAAAAAACAAACGAAATTACTATTTCCAAATTAAACACATTCAACCTAACTCAGACTGTTAATGACAGACAAGTAAAAATGAGGGAGAAAGAGCATGTACAGAGGACAAAACATGATTGGCGTCTTAAAATGTGAAGAAATCTTCTGTCGTCAATGGGAATCCAAGTTTCTTAACAAACTCTTCTTAAAATACATTAAAGCGTCTCAAGATAATTTCTATCACTTTTCAAATATAATTTTGTGGTCATGGCTTGGATTTCATGAATAATATCTCGATTTTTCTCATTAGTTCACTGGATTTGCCATTATTTTAATTTAACTTCTTTGTAAATAGTTTGCCTTACAATACAATATCCTATTTCTTAACCACATAATGAATACACTATCATTATAATTAATTTAGAAACAAAACATGCAGGTAGAATTTTGCTTACGGAATTTTTGACTTCCAAGCAAACAAATCAAAGAAAGACATGGCGAAAATTTTGACAACAATATCATACCGCATCTGTTTCAATGATTTTTGATACCAAGCAAGCTCGTGCTTGAGTTGACTGAATTTTTATCTAAAAAGATTAAACTAAATCATGGATCACGTCAATCAGTCAAGCAAGGAACTTATCAGCCCAATCAATGCTACAGCAAATAAAATCAGCAATCAGCCTATATCTGTGAATCGATTATTGCAAAGCATAAACGAGCCATTACTAAGCGAACAACCCGTATTTATAAGAAAGCTCCAATTTGGACACTACAGAATGAAAAGCTCATATACATCTATGGAATATACAAAAAATTCTACTCTTCCACTATGACCATAAATGTCATGATAGGAAATAACTGAGAGCTGGTTTTGTGTACTAGAAGGCATGAAGACTCAAAAAGAAAACTTAAATCATGTAGCTCATTAAAACGTGTATTTGTTTGTTCTTTATACTCAATAAAAAAAGAGAGGGGGGCCGGGATGATGGCTAACAGCATAAGCCAAGCACATAACTTTGTCTAATTCACAAATTCATTGCTTGATTCATATAAAATTCTTTCACCAATAACTAAATCTAGGTTTTCGTTCTTATTCATCATCTTCTTTCTTTATGTATCCAGGTATTAAATGGATTAACTATTTCTAATTGATTATATTTTATGACGACAGC
Organism: Cassiopea xamachana; assembly: GCA_900291935.2. NCBI lineage: Eukaryota > Metazoa > Cnidaria > Scyphozoa > Rhizostomeae > Cassiopeidae > Cassiopea > Cassiopea xamachana. Next base: position 23,913,280 of record OLMO02000231.1, read on the forward strand.
CTTTCCTGTTTTGCTTGTTCACCTATTGGACTCAACATTTGCCTTTCAAACTATTTCCAATCGATTCTAATCCTTCACATTTTTCTTCATTCATTTATTCATTTAATCATTGCAAAACCTGGAAAATATTCTACTCCTTTTCGCAATCACTCAACTTCTGATCTTGCATTTGAACAATTTATCAGTTCCTTGCCTCTCTAAAAGACCAACAAGCTCTTGCTTATTAATTTCATTTCGTTGCTCGAAATCACCAATTTCCTGAAACCAATACCACAAGTTATGAACACAAATTAGAACTTGTTATTAAAGTAAGGCCTTTGTTTTAATAAACAGTTAGTGGTGCAAAATTTGAATTTTTTTATGAAAAACCGTGCCCACGCAATAATGATGGTCAGAATCACACACAGGAAATGTTTATAAGGTTATGAACCAAGTTTTGCAAAAGAATGAAAAGGCCTTACCTAATCATACGACGACAAATCACAGCCGCTTAAAGGGCCTAATTGCCTTAAGAGCTTAATTGCAATGACTAATCCTTTCTGTTTATTTAACATCACCCTTATGATTCTTTGTTAATAGGTTCCAGAGCCACTAATAGCAATTGGCTTGGCAAATTACACAAAAACAAGCCGTCCGACAGAATATTCTCAAAAACACTGATTTGGAAGTATCTGCGTATTGAGAAAATCTTGTCTGACGGCAGAACCAAGACGTTTTGTCCATCTCCAGTCCTGCAGACTTTCATCTGTACAAAGGGAACAATGGTCAAACTTGTAAACAAAAATCTTCACTGTTTTTCAGGAGGTTGCTGTAAATGTGTAGTTGTGTAGACCCTTGTTTGAAATGGGCAAGTCTAATAAGAAAATCAGGACAAAAAACCACAATCTTACGAAATCATAACAGAATCATAAGGCTCTAGTCCCCTCAAAAAGTGTAACTTTTTCCTTGCTAAAAGTTGATGCTGCCTCATTCTCAAGTTCTTTAAAAGCAACCTGTGTTAGCCCGTTTATACTAGTAAACCTTAAGAACATTTCAATCTCATTTCTTTGATAATTTATGAAAATTGAGGCGCAAGCAAAAACTTGATTTTCAGATAAAAGAGTTTGCATTGTCAGAAAAGAGGATACTTTTTGGCAAATATGATGTTGCTAGGAGAATGGGGCTTTTCTCCAATGATATGTGAAAATGAAATGTGAAGGGCAGTTCAATTATGAACCATTACAACCAGTACTACAACAATTACTAAATTGATACCCAAAAAAAGCTCTTGAGTCCCTTGAAATAATATTATGCAAATTGAAACACATCCATGAAGTTACAATGATGAAATGATTATGATTATCTTATCATATCTGTTATTTGACAAGCCAGTACTGGACAGATCCATAATGATGAAAGCAAATACATAACATTTCTAGGAGACCTAAACTGCCTATATACCATAACATACTAAGAACTAAGAACATTTTAAGACATGCCTCTTCATCAGGTAGTAAGCAGAAATACATGCAAATACTCAAATAGCTGATTATGTGACAAATTATGAACAGTAAAATAAAGATTTAGAAAATAAGCAAATAAATATTAACATTTAAAGATAAAAGCACTAAAATCATAAAAACAAGACAATTTAGAGCCCTCTCTATATGTTTAGAATCACAGATCAGATTCAGTTGCAGATGCTTGAGATGAGTGAGTGGACACTCATTCCTTTAATGTGTCTCCTTCTGAATAGATTAATATTTACACTTAAACTTTTAACTTTTCAAAACTAGAAAACTCCAAAAGGTGCTTTTATAACCTAGGAGGGTAGAACAGATTATCAACAAGAGTTCTTTTTTTCACCAAAAACACTTTATTCCTTGGATTACCAAGTTTTACTTATGGCAAGCCAGTTGACATTTGTGTTACAGGAAACCAGGTAACTGAGCACTTAAATACCAGAGTGCCACTTTCTCATAAAAAAGCAGATTCATGCACCACCAGTGAGTTTTAGAGAATGATAGTTTTCTAGCCCCTGCTCTAATCCAATAGTGAGTATCTTTCTTAGTAAGCTGCATCTGGATTCACCAAGAAATGAAAATTGAACCACTTAAGCAAGTTTTACTAACCATTTCAAATTCTAATTCCCTTAACCCCTCATTAGTATGTCTTTCAAATGGCCAAATGCCCAAACCCTAACAACATAGGTGGTAAAAAATTTGTAGATAATAAATTATCAAAACATACCTTCTCAATATTTTGATCAATTCCATCAACAGATTTCAAAACATTCTCTATGTTATGGTTTGGATCAACATTTGCTTCCCCTGTCATGATGCTTTTTATCTTGTCAACAGAAATGTTTGATCTAAAAGAGCATGTGCCATTCCTACCAGATGGAATCCTCTTTGGGAATGCACTTTGACAAACAACATTGTTTTCTTTTTCCAGCTAAAAAGAGATTACCACATGAGGCATATCATGCCTACTTTGTTTACATTATCATGCTTATGATATATTCCAATCTGCAACATAACAAACTGCTAGACTGGAAACTTGTAGTGTGCACCAAGGATCTTTGGTACACATTTACTCTGACATATGTGCAAGTCTATAAAAAATAGGTGGGAATTTTGTCTTTCTCAAGAACAAGTAACCCTTGGACATACAAACTCTTTAAATGACAGGCCCATGCATAGATTTGATTACATAAATACCTAAATTACAAGTTGAAATACATAAATTGCAGTTAGATAAATCACATTCAAAATATTATAATTTATAATTGATCAAAGTATGCAAATGAGGTTGGCCAAGTGTGCAAATATTCCAAATTATATGTACAAATGAAGTGCTGAAATATACATTTCCATATGCAAATTGCAAAGTTTCTACAATGGGTAAACTATGGCCAACTTCCCTAAATGATAACTTAATCAACAGTACCCATGGATAGTTGGTTTGTCTCAGTAGATCAATACAAACATTAATCAAGGAAACAGGGGAGTGTGTTCCCCTCACTTTTCACATATTTTATGTAAAGTGCTCCTTTGCAGCTTACAGGATTGCCTCTTTTATTTGTGAAGATGCCCCTGGGTGCATGCATCTCTCCACTTTTTGAATATTCCTACATCCCTGAATATAAATACCATTAAAATGAGGAAAAGTAACCTATGCTTGAAGTGGCAAATTTCCTACATCTGCAGAAAATAATTCATGAATGACTTTAAAACAAATCCTACTCAGGATCACCTAAAAATATCCTTACTTTAAGTACTGCTTTCTAATAAATGGCACAACTTTTAAAACATAGATTACCTTTTCAATTGATTTATTAATTTCTTCATTCAATTTCTCTCTTCTTATTCTCTGTACTCTTTTATGGACATCTTGCTGAAACTTTTCAAGCCTTTCATTCCTATCTTTCTCAATTTGAGCTAGCTTTACTTGCATTTCCATTGCAGCTATCTGTTGAGAAAATAGGGATGTCATTACAAAAAATGGACCAAATGGTGATGTTTGTTTCTAGATAAAATGAGAAATTAGCAACATATCAACATAAACAAGCTGAATACATGTTTTTTGCATATCATTCTAAACTTCTGCAATAATAGAATATCATTTCAAGGCAATTCCTCAATGATAGCAAGAATACAATGTGACTCTGTGGCTTTAGCAATTAACACGCAGCATTAAAAGCATCATGAATTAGTAAAAATACTATTGCATGTATGTAATATGCAATGGTAGGATGATAAGGAGTGCTTGCTAAAATACTTAAGACAATAATTTTGATGATTCATATAGCTTGGTGTTGCTTTAATTATCAACTGAATTGATTCAAAAGGTGATCAAAATCAATATACCAGAGAAAAAGGCCTCAAATTTTTGGATAGTTGTGGATGGTGTTGGAAGGGAAAGGGTGACTGGAGCTAATGCAGTTTTGTACCCTATCCATGTCTACAATTACGAAGTTGACCAAACACGGTGCGATTACACACACACACACACATTCCATGTTTAGTAATTGCCAACATGGCAGACATGGAGGCGGTACGAAACTTCATTAGCGCCAGGGTAACTGCAATACTAGAATCCTGATGTGTATCTTGTATACGAGATACACATCAACATAAGCAAGAGAAATATGGACTATATTGCTATTTAAAAAGTAAAAAGGTGTGTACACGTATTTGCATTTTGGAATGAATTTGTTACTGTTCCACAGGCGTGTTTGTTGAAGGAGTAGGTTGGTAGAAAACGGTAGATTAGGTTCATGGTATGCAAGTTAGAAAAATCAATAGAGCTCATACTTTCGTTCTTTTAAGATACCCAGAGAATGAGGGTTCAGACCCCACAAGAGTGCAAGTTTTGAACCACCGCTACCAATTGATCACCTTAGATATATCATATTAGCAAATTTAAAGGCATGAAAATAATAATCTACAGGCCTGAGCTTCTCCTGGCTGTTCATCATAAGCGTCTTTTACAAAATCTAAACTTTTAAAACGCTCAATCCAGGCTGAAAAATTATTAGAATGTGAAGATCTAGCTGACATAAGCCCCTTTGATTGCCTTTTTACTACTTCGCCATGCTTCATTTGCTTAAGACTAGATGTAATGTCGTAATTTGCACATGTTTTCTTCAAATGATATTTCTGCCCACTGTCCGCCATGTTACCTCCAAATAACAAACAAATTTTGATTTGAGCGCCAGGAATTGTGGGCTGCGCCTTCGAAGCCACCCAAAAAGGACAAAAGTTCAATCAAGTGTCAAGTAACAAGAACAGAGACAAGACTGTGGAGCTAATGTAACACAAAGTAGGAATTCAAACTACAAGTTCAATAAAAAGACTAAGCCGTTAAGTATATAGGAATAGCTAGAAGAAATAGAATTTATCTTTCTAAGTATAGTACAAAAAGAATTCCTTCTAAGTAATATCCACATGTGCCAAAACAACAAAATATTTACAACAGTACATCATAAATTGATGTTAACTTTGAAACTGTTACAGGCCTAAAATTGCACATTTTTCAATGCTTGTTGACAGAGACGTACGAAGCGTTCAAAACATGGGGTAGAAGCATTCTGGGGCACTTTAAAGAAATAGGCAAACCAGTGAGGCAACGGATCACTTCCAAAACGTTTGTGAATGTGAATGGAGGGGCACGTCCTTTTTATCTCTCCGGTTTCTATGTCTATGAACAATTTATTTTGGGGCTGCTTTGTACTATTCCCCAATTTAGATCTCCCTACCATATCCACACCAAGGAAATCTCAAAACAAGTCAGTTTCGAAGGACATCTTGAGATTCCCAAAAATACATGACTCGATTGATATAATGCATTTATATTCGACAAATACAAAAGAACTTGAAGAACAGAACACTTCCCATATCCCCATGCACTATACAGGCTTTCAATCAAAAGAGAATAAGTTGTGTTTGGGTCTTCAGAACAAAAACTGGTTTACTGTTGGCAATTCCGACAACCACAATTTACAAGAAAGATATGTTACTTAAAAAATCATTGAAAACTAAATAAATGGTTTATATTTTCTGCTCTACCCTGAAATAATTAATAGAAGTAATTTAAAGGATGACAGCTTTTTGTGATCTAAAGTACCATATAGAATAAATATTATACTATGAAAACTTTGTTAAACACACTGTAAAACATAGCACAACTAATTTAAAGTCTTTATCGACTGGAAATAGTTATGTTTACTTCTGCAAACGGCCAAACGAGCGTATTGGTTGGCTGGATCTACACCGTCTTCTACGAGCTGCTTTCGTTTTCAACTGATCTATCAAATTGGTCAGCTTCTTCGCACATCTCTTTGCTGTCCTGCACCTGCCTAAATCTCGCTCAAGGCGCAATACTCTGTTAAACATTTCTAAATGAAAAAAGATATAAAATGAGAAATGTGCTTCCGAGCCAGGTGCTTTAGTGGCTTCAAAAATTTTTGATTTATGCAACAGAAGCAAAAATGACAGGTAGCACGTTGACAACAGAAAGTAAATTTTTCTGAATTGTCATACCTGTATAAATATTTATTTTTTTTTATTTATTTAAATAAGAACAAAAAATGTAAATTGATGTGAATAGATATGATAACTATGAAGACGATGAGAATAAGAGACTCATTATTGCCTACGATCCCAAAATCTGAACAGACATAATTGTTGTAAGCAACCAGGGAGGGTGCTAGCCACAACAGACTGGGGATTTCGTCCAGCAACACCCTTTAATAGCCACGCCCCAATTGAGACCACACCAATTTTACTGCATGAAAGGACTGTCTTACAATATCTATGCACCCATGTGCAATATAGGATGTGACATAATCGTAATAACAGTAGCGGATATTAAGGGGGGAAAGGATGGTAAAATGCCCCCCAGCTGCCATCGGTCGGCAAATTCCTGGCGACAGTAGTAAAATCATAGGCCAAATACACGATTTTTAATAAGAAAGTCGCTTTTTCCTTGAGCTTAAATTTTCTTTTACATCTGTTCTTATGAAAAACACGTGTAATCAAAAAATATTTCCAAGTATTTCTCGAGTACACGAGTTTCTTCTGAAATACTCAGGAAATTCAACCCCTTTGCCCCTTCTGCCTTTTCTTGAAAAACTACTTCTCCGTGATAAAGAGCAATGGTATGGAATAAACACCAACTAGATCTTGCTAGAATTTTTTTACCCCACCCCTAACCCGGAAACAACATAGTTGTCAGAGTAAATCGTACTTCCTTTGATGGCACCAAGGTAGTACCAATTTCTGTCAAGTGAACTTCGAGTTGTGTCATCGTTGGTAAGGAATTTTCGTGTAACGTTGATACTCGTATTCTCTAGCTTTAAATGGTGAATCTCTGACTTCTTGTTGTTTGCTTGATGTGATCTATCGAACAGAAATCGAGCTGATAGATGAGCGGCACTGGCATGAGCATCATTGTACCGATAAACTTGTAACTGATTCCTTTTTCCTCTACTACAGCCAATGGTTTGGTACATCTGAACCGCTTCCAGATTTCTGGCTTCTTTGTCACTCATATCTAGAAGAAAAAGTCATCAAAGAGAATTTTTCATTCAAAATTGGCTGAAGAAATATTTTTGAAACAAAACATTTTGCACTATTTAAATGGAGCGTGAGTGATACGTACCAAAGCGGAATGATGCCGCTTTATATGAAGCTCGTCAGATCATCAAGAAAAAGACAATTTAGGCAAAAAACTCTTTTCATATGCTAATTTACTACCCATTTGTTACCAATCACCCCTGATACTATTCTTGAAATTAGAAACACAGCTACTAGGGGTGCGGATGCATCACAAGCCCAGTAGCTTCAGTCAAATCCTGGCACATTATCTTTGCATTGTATTCAGAGATGTAACTGAAGAACTGGATACCAGAACGTGCCAGTCTATGAGTAAATACAAGGAGACGTAGCACTAACAATAAATGTAATTGAACTCTTAAAATCGCTATTTATTATATGTGTTGGGATTTCAAAGAAACGAGAAAAATAGACCCAAACTTAAACTTCCCTCAATACTTGATGTATAAATACGCTCCACTTTGAATAATTGACTGCTTTCATTAAACGCACGTCTACTAACTAATTTGTTGATTGATCAACTAATTGTGAGATGAACGATACATCTAATCATTCGTTCACCTAATTACTTGTTTATTCATTTATAAAGTCGTGTGTTAATTTATATACTTGTGCTCTTAAAACATGACGTAAGTACAACAAACCTTCGCAAACTTTGCAGCAAAACCCTTCCTTCTCAACGGGTCTTCTACATGGATATCTGTACGGGCATCTTATCCTTGCGCAGTTGACTACTGAATTCTGCAAGGTGAGATAACAGATTGAATATATTGTAGAGTAGAGGGAAGTTGAACTTTAGCTTTATGAAAACTCGCAATACATTTTTTAATAAGAAACATGTCTGTAAGAAACATGAGGTTGAAATTAGGCCACAATTAAGAAACATTTAAGAAACAAAGGCAGGCTGTGCTTTAGATAATAACACATCCATTACATGCCTCACAAAACCTGAGCATCCTTTTTCTTGCATCACAGTTGCCTAATCTGAGTTGTTATTGTCATTGGAAGTGTTTAAATTTAAGAAACATTTAAGCCTGGATTTGACGAAATACTAAGAAACATCCACGCTGAAGCAAGATAGGTTCCTTCTTATAAAAACACGTGCATTCAAGGCAGTAGGCCGACATTTATCGGAACTACAGCTGATCTCTTTAAACATGTAGATAAACAGATGGTAGGACATATTTCGTACAAAATTTTCGTACCTTACAAACACATTTCGTACAAATCTGCGTTTTCTTGTTCAGTATTGGGTAAAAAATTTCGTTGTGTTCATAGGCAAGATTCAATCCAAAACGGCAACCGACTTCTAAAAACGAAACAGATAGAAAATATGAGATGTTTGGATTATTAAAGAGAAAAATATTTTGTTTTTAATGCATCTAGTTTCAAAAAGTAGGAATGTCTTATAAAATGGTTATGCCTTTGATATTTGATATTATATTATGATATTTTGATGCAAAATTAAAATATTTCACCTTTCCTCTTGCTTGGTATGAAATGATAAGGTGATCTTGTACTCTCTACAATTCTATCAGTTTTTGCTTTTTTTCCAACAGTTTTCTTCTTTCGACTCAAACTTTTGTTTCGTCTCAGAAGAAATCCAAATATTCCACTACTAATTGACGATTTAGGCCCAGAGTTGTCTTTGCTTGTCTTTAAAGAATAGCGCTGCCCTTAAACAAAACGTTCATTAGCTTTGAACCAAATTTCTGATTAAGTCAGTTGTTTGCACTAATTGCTTTGGGATTAATATACAATTGCAAAATTTAATTACATGACAATTTCATTCTAGAGAAGTTTTAGAGCCCTTATATTCTTTAAATTATTTAATAGACGAAAAACATTAAAAACTTATAAAGTATAGTGGCATTGATTCAAATACAGCAAAATTTTATAGCTGCAATTTCAAGAGCGTTTTAGAGAGATATGACATTGATTATTGAATATGCTACCTGGGCAGAGAGCACAACAGCTTCCAGGACGCTTTACAGGTTTTGAGCATCTAGCAGTTGGACAAAGATGCATTCTGCAGTAATCTCGTCCATTCTGAAATGATATTTAAAGATTATCTCCACTAGAGAAAATATCAGTTCAACATATGTGATTAAGTGAGGTACATAATTATCCCAGTTCACGTAGTTATTGTGATAATATAACACTTCAGTTTATGTCGTACAATATGACAGAAGAGTAGCAGTAGGGTCAAGTTGTGAAAGATTCCTTTTATTGATTTCCTTTGATGCCATTCATGAATCCTGGCCTAAATTGTGCTTGATTCAACAGAAATAATTTTGTAGATACTATTATAAATAGCGGTGGTTAAAATGTTTGGCTGCATTACATATCTCAAGCATTCGCTACAAATATATAGTTTGCTACCATCAATTAAAGCAAATACACGTTTTTTTAATAAGAAAAAAGTTAATAATAAAATGAGGCTCAAATCGTCAAAATCTTAAGAAAATCGTAAGAAAACCACGAGGCTCAATTTCCAAAATTAGATGTTTTTATAAGCCAAAAATCGGAATTTCGTCGTTGTTGCATTCTAAATGTTAAAGATGGAGTTGAAATTCAAGTATACAATATTATTAACGAAAGTGTAAACCACTCTAGCCAGTTTATTTTAGTAAAAGTTAAGAAAATTTAAGAAAATCTCAGGCTCAATTTCGGGAAATGTTAAGAAAATTGAGGCTCATGCAAAATAATGATTTTCTAATAAAAACAAACGTGTATGGTTTTTGTAGTATTGTGATACGACGTGTAAGCTAAAAATGAGAAATAGAAAATTACCCGACAATTACAATCCACGCAGGTTGAACGAACATTACGAGACGGAAGATAGAGTTGCCATTTTTCTTCTTCTTGGAATCGCCTACCGATGCTGATGCACCCTTGAAATTCGGTGAAAAAATAAATCAGAAATCACTCCCCAATTATTATGCATCCTTTGATTAAACAAAAAGAGGCCAAATTCAAGGTTTAAAATATACAAATGGTCCATCCAGAACAAAATTGTTGCAAGCAAAAATAAAGTCAAGCTCAGCCTAGTGTGCTTGTGATCATATCGCTTTAATTAGAGAATTGTAGAGCTGAAGACTTCGAACATAGCTACCTCTGCTTGACGATTCACGTGGGGGTCTTGCAGACCGCTCTGAAATTAAGATTGTGGCTGCATAAGGCATAGTGGTAGCTTAAAGTGTTGAGGTTCAAGTAAATATTGTGCTGAAACTGAAATAATTTTTCTGTCTTCCTTAGAATTCAAAGAAATAAACTATTTGCAGTGGGAAATTATTTGGAAAACTCTGCTGATAAGATCAGGCAAAATAAGATAATTTACATGCACTTAACACATGCACCTAAGAAAATAATGTGTGGTAAAGACTTACATATGATAAATAATTATGATCGCTAAAATGAACCTAAATGAATAAGTATCATATTCCTTGGACGCAATCATGTCAGTAAAAGTCATATTAGTAAATAACATGCATCCAATTATGCAAATAGTTTTGAAGCAGAAGGAGTAAAAGGCGAATGTAACGAAATTCAAAAGAACGCTGAATGCATTCCAAGTTGCCTAGGCTACGAAGTTTCGATTAGTGAAATCAGGGCAATTATCACATAACCTCATTTAGAAGTTAATGTTTATTTAGCGTCAAACTGAAATTACCTTGGCATGTTTTGCAGCACGTGCCTTTCTGTGAGACAGGATGCAAACAACTAAGGCTAGGGCATCTTCTAATTGCACACGTGATTACTTGTGCCTGACAACAGAAAAGAGATGAATAATAAAACAATCCATAAATTAGTCCTTGAGAACATAACTTCTCGAAGATAGAAATATATGACTCATAAATCTATATGTTTCAAAATATGACCGTGACAGTAGGAATGTAATACAAAGTTTTAATAATTAAAAATAATTAATAATAACTAGATATATTTTTAATTGATTATATAAGGATTAAAGGTGGGTTGATAACGAATATTTTCCGTCTTTAACTCAAAATACTGAAATTCAAAGGTTTTGGTTATTTCTGTATTTAATTGTAAGTTTTATTGTGATAGAAAAACAGTAGAGGATTTGCCATCTATATCCATATCGGCGGCTCTACTTGCTATTCCATGACGGAAACATCCTGGTACATGACAGCAAAGCTGGTGCTTACATAGACACCAGAAAATCGTTGGAAATGAACTTTAAATCATTTACCTTACAGTTGCACTCCATGCATTGATTGAGGTCGAGATTGCTAGAATGTGCACTATTTTCGATCCAACTCTCGCCATTTCGATGTGTTTTTCCATCCAAGGTGCAGTGATTGCCAGATGGAATTCTTTCAACGGTCGAATCCGGCAGATCATGTGGTAAAATCGTTCGTAATGGAAATCTCCCTGGAAGCGCAAAGACAAAAGTTAATCAGGATCCTTCAATTCCATTGAATTAGCCTGGTACTCATAAAGATGCCAAAACTCAAATTTGAAAAAAGCGAGTTGATTGGGAGTCTGCAGGCTTATAATAATTGTGGAAGTAAATCTCCATTATCTAGAAACAACATTTGCTAATGTGGCAATTTCAAGAGCGACTTTCTGCATTATTCTCTCAAGATTGTAGCTAGAAAAGATGCTACTGAATCCAAGTCACAGAATCACCTTACCATTGCCCTTACATGCCGGTAAACAACGGATTCGTCTTCCCTGAGGGAGCAACAAGAAAGATCACACTAAAATATCAAAGAAAAACGTGAATTAAGTTTATTCTTGAAATCATAGACTTCATTGTGATGGCAAAATGACATTCAGCTCAAATTTCTTGCTTACTTTCACAAAGATGTCCATATAAATGCTTGTCATACAACATAGAAAAGAGTGAACACATTGAAACGTTGTGTTGGGGGGAAGGTGAAGAAATGTTCTGAACCCAATATCTTTTCATCCAATGTGGATACTAACGATCTTTGCTTCTGGGCTGTTTGTTCATTTATCACAACTTGCCATGGGCCTATCTTTCCAAGAAGGGACAGACTGATTATCGTTTATCCCTTTACGGTCCACCCCTGAGAGTGGATCATCGCAAGCAATGAAATAATATGTTTTGATTCTAATTTATCCATACAAAAAAGCTTCGTCATATATATAATGTTGTTACTCAAAAATTCTTGCCTCGTTGAAGATCTTTAAGAATATTTAAAAGATTAAATACCTAATATGAGAATTCATCTTTACATGCACAAAGATGCTTTACACGTTCACTTAAAGTCAAACAAGAAGAAAAAAGGGATAGGACCTGTTTAACGCTATTGAATGGCAGGAAAGCTCTTGTTTCCATCTCCTCAATCATAGAGTCATTATGAATCATGGGAAATTGGAGGGAAAGGGAGCACGTGGGATCAGGCCCATAGCCATGGGGTGGCATGGAGTGGCATTGAGTGGCATTTGCCACCCCTGGGCAACAGGATGCCAGATGTTTTTGCAATCGCTTATTGTTGCTCTATCTTTATAGATAAGGAGAGATCTCCTGACATTTTGATTGGTCTCAACTTTGGTCTTTGTGAAATACTAGAAACTTTAACTTTGTCCTGTACACAAATTATCTACTTGATTGTCTTAACATAAAGTATGAAAAAAGCTCTCATATTTTGTACCATGTGATTGCTTCAGGATAATTTTGCCACCCCTGAAACTCGGGCCTGGCTACGGGCTTGCGTGGGACCCATGACTTGTGGAACTGCACTCCAAGTGCTACCCTGAAGTCATGAAGACCAGTTTCTTCTACTTTGTTCAGAAAGGCAATGAATGTAAAAGAATAATTATGTCGAAACCTGAAAGCATTTGCACTGTTGACAGTGTCTATGGTTGGCTACTCTCCAAATATCTCCAACTGAGTATGATTTCCCATTTTGTACACAGTACGATTCGACTGTTAGAAAAAAACATACATTTTAAAAGTTGACATGTAGGCATCAAAGCTATCATATTTAAGAAAAAATAACTTACGACAGTATCATAATGGAAATTAAAAAGAAAATTAGCTTTAACTAGCAAAAGCTGAAAGCAAAATAGATTTGGATAGGAATGGTTTATAAAACTTGCTTCGTTAAAAATCCCCGTAGTCTTTTCCTTAAGCAAAGACATGATCATCCAACCACATATCCACATATCCACTGTTTACATGTTTACTTCATTCATTTAAAATGCAATCCTATTCTCTACTATCATATTTTAAAGATCTACTATATTGCAGTTTGTACCTTTATGGAATCCAAGCAAACAGCAGAAGGATATGAAACACAGTATGGAGTGAAATTTTATGCCTGAAATCCTGAAAAACAACATTCTAGATTTAAAAAGATGACTACTCTAAAAGAGAAATAGATTTTTTGAAAACATTAGAACAAGTGAAGTTGTAAATCTTGACGCTCTTTCCATAAGATAGATATCAGCATTTTCATTTCATTTCATTTATCCAAATTTAAAGTTGGTATTTTCAATAGTAGCTTAATGCTAAACCAACTATTTACAATACAAAAAAACCAAATAACTATATACAAAGTATCATATACCAAAATAATAATATAGAGGCAGATCCTGTAGGTGCATTCTTTTCCAGACCAATTTTTTATCGTATTTTTGAATACAAGAAGTGTTTGTAAATTTTCGATACTGTCATCTATGGTATTCCAGTTGAAGCTCCCCCTGAAAAGACAGTGATTCCAGCCAAAAGCTTATACTTCTTATTGTAGGTAATTTGCATGGGTTCTACCTAGAGTCCATACGAGGTTCATGAATAATGGGCAATAGACGAAAAAACTAGATAGACTGAAAATCTCGCTCCCAACAGATAATCTGGTTCGAAATACTTCAACACGGGGATGTTTCATTTGACATGAAAATCTGATTGCTAGTTCTTCAGAATTCCAAACCATTCCACTCAATACGCAGCAGAGTCGTATACAGACCCTTCTTAATTTTTCAACACACTGATCTCGTGATAACATGTTATTGTGAGGTTGCACGCAATATAAAACTTGAATTATAAGCTAATATGTCTTTCTGATGCTGATACGAGCAGAAGATCTTTAATTGTCACTTAATAGCATTTTTGTTTTTCTTGAATGTAAGGGTGGAATGCATTGCAAATTGCCATATTAAGCAGGGAATCTTTATAGAAAATTTGATAACCAAGCAGAACCCAGACGAGAACTCTGCTTCATTCGCAGCCAACAAAATTTCTAGCTGTTGTCGCTACTATTATTAAACACACTAAAAAAAGGCTAAGAGTTTCTCGATTTACTTCTGTTTCCCCCCATTCCTTGGGGCTTGGAGGATGCCTCTGAGAGGACTTCAATTCTGACACGAACATTTAGGACCGGATGCCCTTCCTGACGTCACCAATGGCCTGCGTTGGGCCTCGAACCCAGGACCATGTTGGTCTAAGTTGAGTGTATTACCGCTAGGCCACGGCTGCTCAAAAAGAGCCTAAGATGTCTGAACAAAATCAAATTTTACTTCTTTACTGAGCCATGGAGAAGACCCTTCTGCCACACAACTCAGTAATGTCAACGAAAACATAATGCCCTGTGCAAAAGCTTTCCAGAAAGTGAAATGTACAATGCGAATGTACCTTCACATACAGCATAAAGTCTTCGATAAAATTTTATCTAGCAGTAACATGACCCCTTCAGTGCCCTGCAAGCAGATGACGTCTGAAACATGCTAGGTCAAAGGGAGGCAGGCTTTCTTTGAAGGGTCCTTAGACGTAACTAATAAGCTATGATATCGCTGTAAAATTAGTAAAGAATATTTACAAGTTCTTTGTCAAGGTTCTTTTGCTGTATAAAAAAGGTTACGTCAGAAACCTGTTTTAATTAAAAAAAAGAGGACATCGTCGCTGAACGGAGAAATCTGATTACAACTTCAAGCCTGATCTTCCGTAGCTTCCTCAACTATCCAAAACAATACAGGAAGTTCAAGGAGACGCGCACGATCGCTGGCGAGCATGCAGGCACGCACCAAACACGTTCCACGCGTGCCATTTGTCGCGCATGCAAATCTATTAATTTCATTGCAAGCGAGCGATGGCATTGGTAGACTATGCATCCAAGTATAATGGAAAGCTCAGAATCAATGGCTTGGCTGTTACAATACTTCGCAATCAAGTTACTTCACTGTTATTGAATGTCCTTTTTCCTTACAATAGTTTATTCATTTCGTAAGTAAATGATGAAGGCGAGGAAAGCGTGGATTTGATAGCGAATTTGATGCTCTTGCTGAGGAACACCGAGTACTAAATATGACATAATTTCCTATAATTAATCCTTTCTTTAGATATTTTACAGCTTTTATAATTATCTTCCGTTAATTGTCGAAAATTGTATTCGAAAAAATAGCGCGCGTAAATGAGCACACGCGCGCGATTAGCAGTGCACGTCTGATTTACTCATTGAAAGGACTGTGATATAGGTTTATGTCCTTTCAATGTAAGAAGATGGTGAAATGATTAAAGAAACAAAAGATTTTGCATCCTTGTGGAGCTCTGGAAGGCTTTTAAAACTGAGATTAGTCCAGTGCAAACATTAGCATCAACCTACTATTTGCCAGAGGAAATAGCATTTTTATAAAGTTAGTCCGCAAATCTTTGATTTCTGTCGTTTTCAATGGTAATGCCTTTGCTTGTGTGCAGATAACTGGATTGGGACCTATTGCAGGTAATCTTCAAATGAAAGGCAGTTGACTTCATGTCTTCTCATTTAAATCAACACCAAACACTTAAATCTTTTGAATAAGCTCTTTGTATCTTCTAAATCATCATCATCATCACCATCACCATCTTCATAGTCATCATCATAATCATAATCATCATCATCATCATCATCATCATCATAATTACCGTTATCATTATCATCATTGCATTCATCGCGATCGATCAAAATCACGATCAACAAACAACGGCATCATTATCATTGCAATCGAAATGCATCATTAGCGTGTGACTTTTAAACTCTGCTTCTTGCTTCATATAATCAGGTGGATGGTAATTTAACATAAAAATGCAGCAAGTCTTTCAGAAAGCCTCTTAGAGTCAAAATTAACACATTTTTGCCCATATTTTGCTACACACATTATATTATTCGTATCTTTTCGTAGAACAAAATTGTCAAATATAAGCTCAGCAAGATATGACATGCCCTAAGGTGCAACATTCTGGTTAAACATAATGAACAAAAACATATCATGTAGAACCAACAAGGGTAAACTTATCACACCTCAAAATGCTCAATTCGCCATCAACCTTCACTTGAAGGTCATTGTCAAATTCTAACTCCATAATTACTTATTCGAAACTATAAAATTGATAACGAAGTCGTTGGTTCTACATGAAAGAACACATTTGTTGTTATGCTGCTCATAGGATAAACAAGTAAGCGATTAACTTTATCTAGAATCTCTTTGTAATAAAATTTTCTTTTAAACTTACGATATGAGGCATAACGCAAAAGCACGATAAAAAACATGTTGAAGAGAAAATCTTAAATAGTACCTCATTACTGTTGATTCTGCAAATCCAAGCAAAAACCGACACACAACGCGATGACCGTAACAGAACTGCTATCGCCTGAACTTTGCACGATTTTTGACAAAAATAAATCTATTAACAAAAGCACAATAGAGCCTCTCTCTACTGAGTCTAAAATGTGCGCCCTTCTGTAGAGCCTTAAGGATGCGTTGTTAAGTGTCGACGCAAGTTCCCACTGTGTGATAGAGGACTGTTTTGTCCACTTACTCTTTATGGAGAGACCTCACATTGAAGATGTTTTCAAGATAGCTCTTCTCAAAACAGCAATATCTATTTGAGAAGGAGAGCGGCAGGGCTATTCTTCTCATCTCAGCTGGCCCTTTTATGATTCACCTCTCTTCCGGCTCATTCCTGGGAACGTGCGTTCTCAGTCAAACAACAGCAAGCAGCAAGAGGCATTGACTGGTGAACAATCACGCCGTTCGCAGAAACAGTTACCCAGGCAGGGTCCAATCGAAAAAGCAGGGGAAATTATTCTGACGGCACTTTGAGTGGAAAATGTGAAGGTCAATTATTCGACATTTGAAGGTAATCGGGTTAAAAACACAACCTATATGGTCTGTAATGCTAAAAGCTAGTTAAAGGTGGTCGTGAAATACTATTGCATGATCAAATTTATATTTAGCCAGTGGCATAAAACACGTTGGATTGAGGAAATAATGAATTTGGTAGCAATCACAGGTTATCAAAACTCATTGATATGATTGTAGCAATCTCGAGCAATTAGCTTGCACGATCCCGATCTTTCGGACGATCAAGTCTTGATCTTTCAGATGATCTCGATCCTTCAGTTGAAATCTAGTGCCAACAACCGATTTGGTCGGTGCAATTGTGATGCAAAACTTCATGCAACCTGTTGTGAAAAAGTTGCACAAATGAGCACCAAATACATGGGATCGCTTTAAAAAAGTCCAAAACATCCACAAACTGAAATTTTGCAAAGAATCGCCCACGACAAACGTCAAGTAGTAGTGATTCTTTCTTTAACGACGTATTGAGCTCAATAAATTCCATAAAGGCCACACCTATCATACTGATTGAGAGAATATGGTTAGATATTTGAGATCGGTGAACAATTGCGTAGCAATCAGTCTACGTCTGTTTTAAAATGAAAGTATGCTTGACCCCAATAGCTAGGTATATCTATTAGCCAATGATGAAACAGAGAGGCTTTGCAAGAAAAGTTGATGGGCATTCTTTAAATTCAGCAATTGAACTGCAAACTACTTTCTGTAAACTATATTCTGCAACATGATCTCATTATGTAAGTGTGGTATAAAAAAAATACTTCTGCCTGCCAAAATTGTTAATGGGAAATTGTTGTTAGTGTCAACATTTTAGAAAACAAGACGTTTGCATAAAACCACCTGCATGAGATTGCCAGTTGAAGAACTATCTGATATTCCATCCTGCTGCTGAGGAAAACCTGCGTTATATTGATCTAGAATCTTTTCTACAAGAACCAAAGACCTTTTTTTCTTTACACATATAAAATATAGGAAAATGACAAATGAAACTCAGCTATTTCTTCGAGACAGATCACCTGCATATCCACACCACTTTAAATGACATCTTCTAACATTTTTTATATCAAATAGAAAAATTGCTCGGGTGTTTCTCAACCTTTGACATCAATTTGGAGAATAATACTCTGCATAAATGGCTTTGAAATGAAGAAATAAAACCGTTGAGATTATCACTTCAGAGTTTATTTGCAAAAGAACCCAATTTTCTATGATTAGAAGATTCTTTTCTATGTGAATGAATCAGAATTACCACAGATCAAATAGCATTGCTCGTTTCATTCTACGAAATCACCAAATCACCGAGCATTAGACCAAGGGATGTGAAAAGAGCATACTCTATTGAGTACGATTTTTCAATTACTCAGGCTCAGCCTCAAATTTTCACTAGGGCACCAACAAAAAGAATTGAAAATAGGGTTTCTCAGTCGAAATTGAGCTACAGTTTACATTAAGTAAACTGATTCAAGGCCTAGCCCTTAAAGCTGCATCAAATGCAGGGCCGTTTCTGGAAAACTTTTCAGGAAGTGGGAGT
Source organism: Cassiopea xamachana (assembly GCA_900291935.2). NCBI lineage: Eukaryota > Metazoa > Cnidaria > Scyphozoa > Rhizostomeae > Cassiopeidae > Cassiopea > Cassiopea xamachana. The sequence goes on from OLMO02000231.1 coordinate 23,932,015, forward strand.
GTGAGGCCTACATTCTACTGACAAAATGGGCGTGACGTATATATTCAGCAACCAATAACATTTGCGATGACACCAACAATTTTATATTAAAATAAAAGTGAATGACAAGCAAAACTCTTTCGTATTTAATAAAGTCTTCATTTATTCTTCAGGCTTATGACAGTTGAGTAAGATAAGGGATAGATGGTTAGTGGGAAGATATACCTATCAATTTAACACTCACGCTGTCTTCAAAGTTCGCTTAACTGAAGGTATTGTTCTGGAGGGGCGAAACGGTCCAATTCCATCATTTTGGGGAGGGGCAAGGGACTTATTTGAATATCTACTCTCCAGGTGAACAATTCTGTTGGAGGAAGCAAAATCATGCCAGGTTTATCATTTGAGTAATTGCCAAAGTTCCCCTTGCAGCTACGTACCTGTTTCTCACAGGAACAAGAGTCACGAATCTGGTTGAACAACATGAAACAAAATGGCTAAATAGTATTACGATCGTCTGAAACTAGTTGCCTCTCGGCTCAACTCTGTTTTAGTGAGACTGAATGTGGAGGTGCATTTCGAGATCTGCAGTTTTTATCAAAAGCCGTTGTTGAATATTATGCAATTAAGCCAGCTGAAAGTACCAGTGCCGTTGAGAATTACATATGATTTCTTTGATTAAATAAAACTATACGCGGATCTGCTCGTAGACTCTCCTTGGCCCTAAGTCTGTCTTAAAGCCACAAGGGTTAAGGCAGGTTTGAATGTCGTTACTAATGAACGGCATATTTGGCCTATTAAACAAGAACGATTTAAAGCAAGAAGAGAATCCATGGTTTGTATCTAGCGAACAGAATTTAATCAAAATAAAAAGTACTAAAACATTCTTCTTTTCTACATTGTGATGCGAAATTCACTAACAAAATTGTTCATGAAGTAATACAGACAAATCCCGAAGCATTATTTACCGCAACTTTATGAAAAAAATGAACATAGAAATGCTGACTGCATGTAGAAAAGTGTATGAACAAGACTCTTTTGTGCATTCTAAAAAAGGTGAATTATGAATTGATTCATGGAGACTTCGTAATAATTATTTGATCCTTTCGCCAAGCCGGAGACATTCCCTATTACGATCAATTATCCTTCAAGATTGTGGAGACAAGGACTTCATTCACAAATGCTTTATACATTGGATAAATGAAAAATACTATAGCAACCATTTACAACGGTCCCTCATGTGCCAATTTTAGAAAATGCTACTAATTCCTTTTCTATCAATCCCAAAGCAACAGTTTCTTAATCAACTGGAGGTTCCATCTATTGACGAAATAAAAGACGACACGCAACCCTTTGCAGAGACAAATATACTTTCTCTGTATAAGAAAAATGTCTATAAGAAACATGAGGATGAAATTAGGCCAAAATTAAGAAATATTTATGAAACATAGGCAGGCTGAGTTTCAAATTAGAATGTGCAAAAACTGTTTTTATTAGTAAACTTTTTATCAAACTAGCAAGAAAATAGAATAAATATCCATTAGATGCCTCAGAATACCTGAGCATCCTTTTTCTTGCTTCGCAATGCCTAATCTGGACTATTACTGTTATTGGAAGTCTTAAGCTTTAAGAAACATTTATGGCTGGATTTGACGAGATATTAAGAAACATCCAGGCTGAAGACAGAGAGTTTGTTTCTTATAAAAAAACGTGCATGGGCTGAACAACAAAAACAACACGAAGTGTGAATTTAGAGAAGGGAGCAGACATTTTCCGTGAAGCATTCACTCAAAACGTAGGAAAATTACGATTTAAGTATTTCTAAAGGAGCAAACAAGAATAACAAGAAATTTTTTTTGAAATAAACCTGCTATATCTCGCAAGAAACTATCTAGGTGCTATTAGAAAGGAATGCCGTAAGATGTTAGAACGGAGGTAGTATTACATTCTAAAGGGAAGGTGACAAACCGGTATCAAAGACGCTAAGTTTGATTGCAAGAAATCGAATCAAAATATCAGCAAAACTGAAAAGAGGTGCAAGTTGATATGGCATTGAAAATGACCAGAAAAACAAATTAAAAGCTTGAAATGTCGATGCATTAAATAACAATTAATTTCGGTTGAACATCGGATTTGATACTTGAAGCTTTGCAAGTGACAAACTCGATGTACTTGATTTGAGGGGTGACTCACTCCTAAACGGAGCATTAAATGCTTGGTGTGTATGATTGTTTTGATTTTCTTGATTTTCTGTGATTTTTTGAGGCTGTTTTGGTATTTTTGTCAAATCTTTGAGATTCTTTCACAAGGTAGACGAGTTTTTTCCGACAGTACATGTAACTAGAATGTGATCCATGGATGTACCCAAGGAATGCACGCATGTTCAGCAAAACTTTGAAAATTTACACCTAAGGAAAGAAACACACTTGAGCGTAGGAGGGGTTGCAATCCTCCAGTTTTACAGAAATGCATTTCATTTGGGGAATGTTTTTGAAGGAGACATAGCAAATGTTTAGACTAATTCCCTATTTCACTGTTCCCTTGGGAAGAAAGTTTCCAACCTCACCCCCCTTGGACTTAAAGTCCTCCAACAGTCATGTAAACACGAGAATAGTTTCAAATGAAATTTCAAGGATGAATACTCTTGGACAGTAATTGATAAAACAGTTCATTGACAATGATATGAAGCTTGCAGACAAATGAAAACTCGAGCTCTAAAGCCAGACCAAGAGTAATTGCCATTAGCTGAACAAAGCGATATCTAAGATTTGGAAACACAAAAATTCTATCTAATTCTGTCACAACGTCAAACTTTTTATGCTTTCCACTTATCTGGTTTCCCATATCATCCAACTATCTTTCAACTTATCACTACATAGATAGAACACAGAATCACAAACCAAAGCTTCACTTCAACAATAATTATTATCATTAAGAAGAACTTTTAGCGCATTTACAGTACTTTTTCCGGTAAATTATTAAGAACGATTACAAGTATGAATCACCTTTTAATCAACTATTAAAATCTAAAGGATATTCAGCATATGCTACAATGAAGATTGCAGGTTTGGTGGACATTTTTACGATATTCAATTAAGTAAATCCTGAAAAGATAATGGGTTCCTTGTGAATTAAAGTCTAGTATGAGAAACATGTTATGTGAAGTCAAGTTAAAATGCGTTCGGTACAGTTTAACTCACCCTCTTTCTTCTATTCTTTCAATGCCCTTTCTCACAATGTGTCTCACATTCTTTGTTCCTCTCACCCTCTCTGCATCTCACCCACACACCCTCTCTGTATCTCTCTATCTCATATTTCTCTGGTGCTCACATGCAAACACACTCGCGCACACACAGTTTCACACACGAAACGCACAGTTTCATGGGGAAAGTCGCTCATACTAGATGGTAAAGTACATTAATTAGGTACTATTTAACTGACATTGGTCATTACTAGCCTCATTTTATGAGCTCTAGTGTATCATAGACTTAATTATTTTTTGACAGGAGAGAGCTTGGCCCGGTCAGGTAATGCAATCTTGAGTCTACATTAAATCAAGCTCCATAGACTTGTACAGCTCTGTAGGAAAATAGGCACAAAGTCTGAGAACAGAAGCTATGAAGTTTGCAGATCTTGGTGTTTTATCTTTTGTTTGCTAAATTACCATACACTTTGATGTTTATATCTTTATAAGTAAACTTTAACAATTAACAATTACATCATTTATAAGGAGAAAAAACCCCATGATGATTTGAAAAGTTGAAGAGGCGAGCTGATATCTAAGCAAATTAGTGAGCAACAAAGAGGTCCATGTTTTTCAGAGGAGCTCAGTTGATGCTTATAGGATTTTAGCTTTTAGCCCAGTCATCAACTTCATATCTTGAAACATGGTAAAATTGGTCAAAAATACAGCACAACAGAGTGAAACAAAACCCAAAAGCTATACCGTATCTATAGTCAAAAGAAACAATTATAGCCGGAAACAAAGACTCTAAAATAGCCATGTTGTAGCTCATGATTCGACCTGCGAAAAGACTCTTTAGCATAAATTCGTTTCCCTTATGGTGGTTCATGATTATAGCAAGCAGAAAAGTGGGGGCAAGATTGTAAATCATGAGCGTACTGTTGCTGGAGAAACGAAAGGTGCTGTTAAGAAAAGCTAAGCTTCAGCTGCTATGAAGCGAACGAAACAACAAATAATGGGTGAAACATTCACTGAGCTACGTTGATATGTGGTTAGAGAGGTGTTCAGGATTCACTGAAGCAAATAGGACAGCGGCTATCAAGAGGGGCAAGTGTTAGTTCCTTACTGTTGTTTAACTTCATGGTTATACTAAAATAACGTCTAAGGAACTTGTACAGCAGAACATGCACGAGCAAGTTTATCGCAAAGAACGCAAGACTTTATATCTGGTGGGGTGGTTTGTTATCAGAAGGAACTACATAGCTAGCTAAGTCGTCAAATTTGATGAAAATCTCGAAGACTTACCTCATTTTAGGTGAATAAAAGTCTTGCTTTGCTTCCTGAAATAGCTGGCAGGTGCGCTTCAATCTTGTTCAAAATGACAGAAAATGTTGCAAGTGTTCAATGTTGCATCCCCAATTCACGACAATGGATGATAGATTAAAAGTGATGAGGCCGGTACTTGCTTCTCTTGTTTGCATAGACACTCTCACAGTCAAAGGGCAGGAAGCGTAAAAACCAACAAGAAATTCATTAACATCAGACTATGAATCAGAAGCTACGAAGCTGCTAATTCCCTGCGTCGTGCAATGTGCCCAGATGACTTTTGTCCGGTACCGGAAGAAGCATACAGGAACAAGTTGAAATTGAAGAATTAAGATTTCTGATTAAATATGCAGCCCCCTAATGCCAAATTATAAGGACGTCTGTGAACTGTAATTTCCTTTCTATTTCATAATTTTATGTGATTGTATCATGAGATAATACCAGGAATCTGATGTCTCCGGTCGCTTAAACATAATGGCGTTAAGTAAATTCACCCGGGTTAATACGCTTATGGGTCAAGAAAGACGCCAATGAGAACAGAGAACCAAGTAGAAGATATAACATTAAAAATGTCACTACGCAGATTAGACTGTTTCCTAACAGAACCATGGAGATTGGCTTACATCTCAATATTCTCGTCTTTCCACATATCATTTAAATTTAGCAAATAATTGATGACCACTGTCATCTCCGGCGGTGATTGTTTTGCCAAAAATCATCTACTTAATTTCCAAAAATTAAAATTCTATCCTTCTGTTTGTGGAGCTGTGAAATTATTGGAAAAAATGTATGAGATTTGGTCGTCGCTATTTTTTGTCATCTCATGGGCGTAGGAGGGCGTCAAGTTTAAGGGGGCTGTAAACTTTCTGTCCGAAATATCAAATAGAGTTGGAGAGCAGACAGGAAATTGCCCGAGTTTCCTATTGCTCTTTCAGAAAATTTGCCCAAGTGAAATAGACGCTTATGGTCATACCTTAATCTTTTTCTTTTTATCAAATTTATTGCTGTGTAAATAACAAAGGGTGAGATGAAACAGAGTCTAGGTACTTAAACAATACTTGAGACGAGAAATATGATTGCAACGTTGAACAGAGATTTAATCATAAATTGTGATATCATGAAACCTAATCTCTTTCATATGAGGCTCAAATAGCACGTGGAATTAGAGTCACCAGGCGAGCTACTGACGATAGAAGTTCTTCCTGCATTTAGCTAAACAAAGCAGGGTTACATCTGAGTCTTAGAGAGAGCGGTGTACATGGACAATACCTTCAGCTGACAGTCCTATCGCTTGAGCTTGGTATATAAAATTGAAAACAGTTCACTTTTTGCATTGACAAAAGTTGCCAGTCTGCTTCCTTCGGATGTTAAAGCAAAGATGCAATAATGTAAAGCAAATTTCAACCTAAGGTTATCAATGGGCTCAAGTTCCCCTACACCTCTACAGCCTAGGGAAAATGTTGAAACAAATCTGGTTTGCTTAATATGACATTGTGTCCTGTACAACTTTGGACCGCAGCTACAAGGCTAGCGCTAAGTTTGGTCCTCAATTTTCAAGAGTACCACAATACATGTCCCTCTTTCAGTGATTCATAGAAGAAGATAGAATCCCTTAAAATGCATGAAATATTCCAAATGTACAGAGCGCATGGTTTTACTTCTCAGAAGGACACCGAAAAGGCTAATGTATATGGGAGATTTACCGTGATGTAAGCTGTATCCAACCATATTACTGCTTAATGGGAGAATAAATTTGACTGACTCCTGAGAATCAATACATGCTTCAATAAGATATGTAGGAATTCAAGATAATCCTTCCAAAAAATTTCTCTTCAAAAAAACCAATAACCTACAACATTACAGACCAAATCCAGTCATCTTTGCCTCGAACCGATCTTTGGGACCTCAAATATGGTGTGAACTGCCAAATGATATGAAATCGGTAGAAAAATCTAAATATATTTAAAAACACACTAAACAAGTAGGAGGGTTCTAACAGCAAATGTATTGCATGTATCTGAATATGTATACGTTAGTTTTATGCTAGATAATTAATAGAAATCAAAAATAATTGCTTTACTTATGTTGATGTAGTTATTGGATTTAGATCTTTTTACCATTGAGAAAAGCAATATAAGTTTACAATTTTCTATGCCGTTGGTATCAGAAATGGACATAAAGGCATCTGGTTCTGGTTACGAACGGCACTAACCATTCTTTTAAACATACGTAACAAACAAAAACACACACACATACACACGCACACACACACACATATATACATATATATATATATATATATATATATATATATATATATATATATAT
>OLMO02000231.1:23976421-24008951 GCA_900291935.2 Cassiopea xamachana
GGGTCTTACTTTATGAGGTTCCCTAGACCACGAACCAACCAACTGCTGAAAATTACTTCGGGTCTTACTTTATGAGGTTCCCTAGACCACGAACCAACCAACTGCTGAAAATTACTGCGGGTCTTACTTTATGAGGTTCGCTATACCTTGAAGCGTTTAAAGATATCAAACTCCTTGCCCTTGAGACCCTGGGAGAATTTGTCCCCTCTGCCCTCTCTCTCAGGGCGGCTATGAGTATAGTACCTGATAGAAATAACAGAAGAAAGGCACTAAAAAAAGCATTAACTGAAGCACTTAGGATGAGTGATGATATGAATTGACATGAAGATGAACGGAAGAAGTCATAGTAGCCTACTTAAGAGAAGTAAGCTTCTCTCAAGAAACAGCAATACAAGCAGCATCAAATTGATATTGGTGGGCACACGTCAGTTGAATTACCTTGCTACAAGACGCTTCTGTCTGTTGGATTGCAATCAAAGCTGAGGCGATCAAGGCTCCCTGAAAAGTAGGCATTCTGTATTGGATTACACTTAACAAAATCACAGCTACAGTTGCTCAATGGGATGTAAGGGAATTATATACCATATTTCATGTTACATACAGGGTACTAAAATATACAGCTGTTGTGGTGCTAGGATAAGCTTTAAAAAATATCCATGCTTTCATGCTCTAATCTCCCTATAATCTGAATCTCAATTGAAGTGGATTATATTTAAAAGGTTAGTAACAGCAACAGCTAAGAAAGATAGCAGATCAATAAGGGTAAGAATAAAGAATTAGGAGTAAATCAAACAAGCTTATGAATAAACCAACAACCATATCGCATATTATGTAGCAAAGAGATATTTTTACTTGATAGGTTGTGATATAAATCATCATTTCTATGAAGTAAGCAATATGAAAGTAATTATCTTTATTATAAATCAACATTAACCAACAAAATAGCAACAATTATCAGAATAATAATATCAATATAACAATTGACAAAAAAACAACTTTCTAGCCAACCTGGCGCACAAAATTAACAGGATCATTAATCATTGGTTCCACCAATGCAATTGCTTCCTGTAATGTAAATAAGAATTCAATTTAGTCTATCATCGTAAATTAATATCACTGCTCCTTCAAAGAGGAATTTGCGCACTTGAGCTTTGATACAAATGAGGACATTATTGCTAACAAAATACTTTTCTAAAGCAGACCCTCCCTCCCTCCCCATCTATCCCACTCCTCCCCTTCTACCTCTCTCAAAAGCACACATTTACAGAAACATATGAAAACGTGCGCACGCGCACATTCTCTCTCTCTCTCTCATTCTCTCAGCTCTGAATCACAAAATACTATAGTATTACATTGTAATTAGATACTAATACCAAATTCTATACGATGAAAGGATAGCTGCTAAATGCAAGAAACCAACATACCTTATGACCTGTCCCAGCGCAAGCTATACCGAGCGCTAAAGCGGCACCATACCGCACGTGAGGATTATAGCTCTCCGATAACAACGAGACAACACTTGGACATTGGTCTGGAGTTCTATAAAAATTTAAACCTTTTTAGAATCTGGCATTCTTGCCGTTAAAATCATGAAACCAATGGCAAAGGATGGGGGCGTGAATATGAACATTAAAGTGGGGGCGGATTGCAAAAGATGAATTTTACCAATGGGTTCAATCTGGAATAATTTTTATCTCTACCACTCATTTGCCGTTACAACCCACGCACAGAAGAATACTAGCAATTGCATCTAATTAAACTAAAGAGATCAGATTTTTCCGACAGAAGATAGATAATATTTGGACAGACTTTTTTTAAAAGCGAGGGTGTAGCAACACGACATCCCCTACTTCAAAACGCCCGGGATAACACAACAGGAAGCGTCTCCAAGACAACCGTTGCTAATTCCAAAATATGATAGCTAATAGCTTGTGTGGATTTTCTCTTCAAAGCCATATCTAAATACTTAAAATAAATATGAATATAAAATGAATTTATAGAATTACGATTGACTGTAAACCTCTAATGTTAACATATCTCGTGACTTTTGAGGTTCAAAGAGTGTTGAGAAGAGAACAAATTAACCAGGTTTCAACCATTATTTGCAGGTTAGCTCACTTCGTTATCTGACTTCTACCCCATATAAAGCCAATCTTTATATCAAATAAGTAGGCCCATACTAATAAGGAACTCACACAGCTTAATTTCTCAGAAATACATTCTATTTACGCGACTTTCCCACACTGCAATATACAATTCCCAGTTCTGCTGTTGCGGCTGAATGTAGCTTTGATTGATATCCACCGCAATCCACAGCAGTTTCAAGTGGAACAGTCCTGAGGCGCAAAACCAAATTAACTTGCTCTTCACAGATTTCTTACTTCGTACCGAAAATGATCATGAGCTAGCCCATATATTACAAGCAATGAAAAGGTAGATGCACAGAAGAACTCTATTATCAGGTAAATGTGTATAGTGAGTAATAAGATAACCTAATTAAGAGGACTTTCAACTTTCTTGATATGCAATAAACCGAATGATTAACTTTCTATGCCAAGTTTACCTAGCGCCTTATCATTTAATCATTCTGGGTTACTACCTGAAAAGAAGGAACCCAATTGACGTCACGGCTGCTCTTCTTACGTCATCATCAACATCGCTAACCTGAAATGCAACAGAAAATCTATTCTGTAACATGTAGTAAGAACCACTGTGAAGGAGGCTCACAATACCATATGAATCACTCTGAAGTTGAAGCAAGGGCTGCAAAGAATAGGAGCTAGTGTTCTATTTAAGGCGATGTGGTTTATTCAGCGTCCTTTGGCATGAAACAGTTTAGGGAATGGTCAATTTATATCCAGGGTACCAGGGGGGAGAATAATTACACATAGTCCCTATCTTGAATGTTGGAAAGGTTTTCATACCCCAGCATCTTTCAGTGAATGGTTTGGCACCCCATCCAAATATAACATCCATTTATACACATAATGTGCGTGTACTGTGTACTAACTGATTGCACAACTTGCTCTGAGTGTATGCTGTGTAATAAGTCTTAAATGCTGTTACTTTATCTTTTAGGTGTTCATTAATGACTTAACATTAATTTTTCATTAATTTTAGGTGTTCATTAATGATTTGAAATCATTCATACCCCCACTGAATGATAGCAAAAAGCTTCATACCCCTGTCGAAAATGCTCCACCCAATACCAAGGACTAAAAATGACCATCCCTTATTCCAGTAAATCAGTAAGTTCACTTATAAAATTACAGACAAGCATAAAAATTCAAGTTGTTTTAAAGAAAAGAGTATATAAGGAACATAAGGTTCAAAAAGGCAAAAACTGACAAACATTCAAGAAAGACAGTCAAATTAAGCTTACAAAACCAGAAAACATCTTTAATGAAAATTCTTATAAAACTGGAAACAAAATAGGAAAAAGATCTGTATATCAGGAAAATTTTTGAGTACTTCATTAAACTGTTTGAATGAGTCTTCAAAGGTTGCAAAAAACACTTCTACCATAAAGCCTAACCATTCTATTTCTCCTGTCACAGTTGCCTCATGTGTGGCGATTTTGTTGGATATTTCAAGACTCGTAAGGGAAAATTAAGACACATCTGAGGCTGGATTTGAATAAATACTAAGTACTATCTAGGGTTGAGGCAATGAGACTGTTTACTAGGAATAACGTACATCTGTCAACTGAAAGCAGATTCATTCGAATCAGTTTCAGATAGAATACATGCTGTTTAGATTAAGATACAAATAACAGAGTAAAATTATAAAAAATTTTATCCAGTTGTTGATATGTCGATTTGGAAATATTTTGATCATGAGAGTTCTCCTGAATCTCCCTGCTTTTTCACATTCCTTTATCGTCAATATTTACAATTTTTATCTTGAAATGATTAAATGCGCCCAAATATTAATAACGAGAATCAATATACAATGATAGCTATTTTAAAATATAGATAACCAAATGAATGAACGGATAGGAAAAGCATAAAAGGAAGATAAAAAATGGCATACTGCAACATGCAAAAGCTGCCTAATAGCTTTATTATTTCCAGTTCCTGCAAATGCCATTGCTATGGTGTACATGCCACTTCGACGCAGAATCGGATCCTGTTAAAGAAAGGCCAGATTTAAGTTGCATAGCTGAGAAAAATAGGCAATAAAAACACAGAAATAGCGAAAGAAAAACACAAGAGTTCAAAATTAAAAAGCCAAAAGATAATGCAGAAAAGAAGACGTAAATAGTGATGAGTAACATGGCTTTCGTAAAGATATAGAACGAAATTTCCTTGTTTCATAATGAGCATGGAGGAGGGGAAGTCCATAACCGAAGAATTTGGAGCACGAGCAACAATTCGCATGTGCACCTTTGTCTGCAAGTGATTGCTCGTAATTTTTTGAAGCTGCTCGTGCGATCCAAGGCACGTGTATACGAAATACAGGCATGATGAGAAATAGAATATCCTGGAGCTGAAATGAGTCCCATGTCTTATATAATATAGAACAGGATAAAGTATAATATAAAACAGGATAAAATAAAAGAGCAAATGGTGACAATCGTTAATGTTGCAGTTGAGGCAACGAAGTTCTTATTTAGCACTTGCAATTGCATATTGAATAGCAGTGTTGGCACGGGCGATTTTTGCTCGTGCTGGAGATTCTGCATGTGCGTGGACACGCGCATGTGATTGCACGTGTCTCCGGACATGGAATGGAGGGGGATATTAAACATGAAAATGGACAACAATAATATATGGCTACCCGACAGGTGAAAAGTTATCGAAGTAGATAATGGGAAGCGTAGCTTCTGTATAACTTTGAAAATAAGTACGACAACAAAAAGAGACGCCATTTAGTTCTCCTTCTCTAGATCAGATTATTTCGACAATTCCATATTATCCGACAATTCGAGTAATGTGAATTACGGAATTGTCGAAATAATGTGATCTAAAGAAAGAAAACTAAATGGTGTCTCTGTTTGTCGTCGTACTAATTTTCAAATGAAAAGTTATCCTAAATGAAAATCTGAAGATCCTTCCTTCATTCTTAAGTACTTTTCATAAACAGGAATGAAACACAGAAGTCTCATGTCTCAAAAATTCATGTTCGCTAGCTAAGCGGACCGAGACATCTTCTAAGCGCAAGCACAACCATCAAGTGCATGATGACAGACAGAACAAATCACTTTTTCCTTCTTAACAATGAGGACGTAAAGATAAATATTAATTCATGAAAACAATGTTTATCGCTTTCGTGTCTTTGCAGATTTGACTCTTTCCCACCATCTTTTGTTTACTATGTGGAATTGTTTACAATGTGGAATTATCAATATATCCAAATACAACCATTTATATGGTGTTATATCTGACAACAGTGAGGTACATGATTGCATGAGTACTATAATGATAATGATATAAACAGATAGATAAAATATACATTTATGTATCACTACACAACACAATTCTCACTTTATCAGAGGATAAACTTTCGATTAGTGCATCCGCTTCTTCCATTCTTCCATACATAGTCTGAATTAAATATAAACAACAATAACGCGTTAAATTAAGATACATAAGAAACAATCTAGTGGAAACTCACTTAGAAAGCATACTAATAAATATACAAATAATGATAATAAATAATAAATAAATAGCTGAAAAATATATAGGTACATGACCTCTGGCACATAAAATGCAATTCGATTGTGCAGGATATGTGTTGATAGAAAATGATAAATCTTTTCAACACATTTCCTATAGAATTCTGTTTAGATAATAAAGAAAGATAAAGAGTAAATGAGAGAAAGATTGAGCTCAGTAAAAGCGACTTGTATTTTATAGGACTCGGTAAAAATTAAATTAATCGGAATGTAAAAAAGACCAAATTTCTTGTGACGACAATTGGAATATTTGATAAATCTTTGGAGGGACTAATCCATTCCCTTTCAATTCATATAATTTAATCACTGCAAAGATTTCAATACTTCTCCGCAATGAAATCAGAATGAATCCTAAACGAATTACATGTTGAGCAATTAACCAAACCATATGCCTGTAAGGTCGAGCTTCATAGAGTACCACTTTCTCAAACATGAGAGCAAGAAAACTCACCAATGCAATGCCAACTGAAAGACCTCTTAAAATCTTCTCATGCTGAGTTTCTTTTGAATACTAAAACAAGAAAAAATTTTTCACAAATAAACGCATCATTGTCGGGTTTTGATGTGGTTCGGTAACACAAGTAGTTGTCCTTCCCTGCCTTGAGTAATAATGGTAAATGAAAGCCAAGTTTCTGAGTTCATAAGCAAATTCCTCTCCCTGATGTTCTTGTGTTGCTAAAATATGAAAAGTAGCTAATGTGTACTTACTCCTTTATATTTCCTAAAATATTCCTTAGCTAAATTTCAATTAGAATACAGTAAATAAAACATTCATACCAGGACCATTTCTTCAATTGCTTGTGCATTTTTTGATCCTAACATGACTAGGCCCATTGCGATGCCCGCTGCTTCACCTTAAATAAAATGACAGCTTGGGTTAATTGTAGCTGTGGAAATGTTCTCTTAATTGAAAGAAAGATGTTGAGAGGCTTGGTTGACTATAGTCGTTTCAAAATACGCTGTCAACTAGTCTGGGTGAAGTTTAACCATGAAAGGAAACTATTTTCCACTCTATGTCTGAAAATTTAATGCTGACCACTGCAATAATTACAAATCAACATCTGAGATAAGTGAAGATAAGGATTACTTGGAAAAAAAAGGAATTAAGTAAAAACTTCATGTGAAGAAATGTTATGATCTCTGATAAATCTACTTTTTATTTTTGACTTTACGAATGCCAAAAAGATATCCAACTTACGACAACTAATTAACAGGCATTGCAGTGTCATGAAACAAAGATGAATACACAATCAAAAAAAAAATTCTCGTTCCCTATCTATCGAGAATTTTGCAATCGATTGAAATTTAAAAAGCTGTAAATGAATTTCTAATGATGGAAACAGCTATTTATACACAAGCTCTTTTCAAAACAAAACTCAAAAAATATAATATACCTGTTACAGCATCATCCTGGTATAGATTAAATTTTAATTGTTCATAAACATCTGCAAAACAAGTAAACACCAAAATTTTCATTAAACATTCATTCAAATGATGATGTTATTTACATAACTATCCAAAGTTCTCTTTGCTTTAGCACATTGTCCAAAGATAGAGAGATGAACCAAGATAAATCATATTAGAAGTATTAAATTTCGTGGATATTTACTTTGTTGAGTCGAACAAATTGAAATGAAAATGAAGGGAATGTTGAAAGTACAATTGAAGCCCAATCAAAAATCCGTGTTTCAGCAGGCCAATTTTTGATACAAAAATCTACTGCAAATATCTTCGCATATTATTTTATTTGAAACAAATTAAAGAAATTTCTTGCTCGGAAAATTGTTTATTGGGATCTGTTAAGTGGTATTGAAATCCGGTCTGGCTACTAGTTGTACACCGAGATAATTTCTGGCAATACAACATTAAAGTCAAAGTTTGGTCATGTGACAACTAGAGAAATTCTTACATCACACAAAACAATAAGGATGTAAGCTATCGCTTCATTGTGTAAGCAAAGAAAACTAGCTTACCTTGTTTTTGAGTTCCCATTGCAGCGAGGCCTAAACCAAGGCAACCACCATGCCTCACCATCTAGAAAAGTAACAAAAATATGATTTTCATTCAAAAATCTTTAGTACTGATACACAATTTATATATTCGTCAAAGGCCATCCTTCCTCAAATTTACAAGAAATGCAAAAAAGTCTTTGTCTGAAATTTATGAAATTTAAAATAGGAAACTCTAAATGAGATAGAAGAAATGGAGACTTTGCATCTAAAACTGGCTAATCATTATCTATCAACTTTTCAGAAAAACAGCATATTACGTCTAGTTGAAATATTTGCCAATTACAAATTCAACAACGATAATACCTACATCAGTTGTAGCACCTTTCAATTGTTGCAAAAGGTATTCGATTATTGAATGGCCATGGTTTGCGTGAATCAACCCTTCAAAAATTAAAATAATAAAAAATAATCCAACAGAATACTTTCAGCTGAGAAATATTACAAACAAATTTTCTTCAATACATTAAAATTATGAATCAGACCAAGCAATTAAGATGATAAGCATTTAAGCATTCTATCCAAAAGATAAAACTGTGTTGTTTAATTAACCATTTCTTACCTAAAGCAAAAAGACCGCCTCCTTCCTGATAAGCACTACCTGATCCGCCATCTTTTGGCAGATATGAAGCCATTAACTTAAGTGAATTCTTTTCGTGTCCCTGGTTTACAAAATTAGCAAAAAATAATTAAAAATCCATGTGAAGAAGCATGGTGCTTGGCAAGAAGTTGTGAAGTGTTATAAAAACAAATTAAATTAGCTATTCGCATTAATAGCAAAAAATTGTCTGGATTCCGTGGGCGTAAGAAACTATACAGTAACCGGCATCAGTTATTCACTCTCGGTCACTAGCTATTGGTAATATGCTATCGGTTATTACCCACTGGTTACGCTCTTGCTAATGATCCATCATCATCGTTTCAAAGCTCTTTTAACAAAGGAGTACGGGGTAAAATACATTAATTAATCACATTAAATTTTGTCACCTCTTTTTGTTTACCGTATCTCTTTAAACAATAACAATTAATAAGCAACGAGTGAAATGGAGTTCTCTGTGGCTTACTTTATGTATAACACCCAGACTTGCTGTAGCACTGAATTTTGCCCAGTTAGTTGCCCTTGATAGCCAATCAAGGTTATTCCTGAAAAAGAAGAGAGTATTTTACAGGAGACATAACAAAAGATTTCTTCGCTTATTTTAATAAATGCTCAATTCCGTAAATAAGTAACAGAATTTGGTCAAAAATAAAAGAACTCTCAATGATTGAAAACCAGCAAAGGATGACCAAGTTGGCAGAATATTGCTTTGCTGAACACTCCAGCTCTAACCAGCAAATGACTTACAACAAATTACATTAAACCAAATCTGAATCAGGGATAGACATCCCGGCAGTTCGGCCAATGAAATCATTGACTAAGATGGAAAAATTTCAAATTAGCTTGAAAATGTGCAAGTTCCAGGAGAAAGCAATTATTTCCTAGAGAAGGTAAACGGGGGATATAACGAAAACTAAGTTTGTAATTTTCAGCTCAACCCATGACGTAATACATCATTACCATATAAGAAACTGAAAACTATTCTCTGCTTTTCCAGGTCTAGCATGAAGACATTGGTGCAACAGATACTCTCGTGGCCTTTACGAATTCAGTAAAGCTAGGGTTCCATCCAAATTTTCCCTTAAAATAATACAAAAAATTTGTCTCTTGAAAATCCCTGAGAGGCCCGGTTAGGGCCTCAAAAACTCGGGAGTCTAAGGAATTGTTCTAACTCCAACCTACGTCGGTTACGTCACTGCAATAGGACATTCTACGTCATCAGTATATATACTACCTCAGAAAGGTATCACTGGTAGTTCCAGAATGCATAAAAGCATTTGCAATGACGGTAGCTGTATGACATATTGAGTTTCGAATCACGTCCTGGAAATCGAGAGAAAGAAGCATTTGTTAAACTAAGAGGGTTGGTTGGAATAACAGAGAAAAAATGGATGAAATGCAATTCAATAGCGATGATAGGAAGCCAAATACTTGATAATTCATTTTGTGTTACATGAATTCTCATGAACTGCATACTTCTTGCTGTCTACTATTTCACAACATAGTCATGCAGCATGTAGGCCCCTGTGAATATAAGTCCACCAAAAAGTGTATACTAGCATCTATAGGCCTAGGACTGATGAGTGGAATTTTAAGGTACCTTTGAAAACCAAAAGATTAAAATTACTTAAAACAGCAATTTAGCTTGAATTTCTTTGACGTAGCAACATAGCTGGGTTCCAAAGTACCTTTGTATTTTTAAGAATCAGCAAGTCAGCATGGTTGTTTCTGATAAGAAATTCGAGGTGCAGATTAATTGTATATTCGCCTCCAAGAATTCGTATCAGCTTCTCGATTCTGTCTTGCAAAACTAATTCTTCATTTGACTGGAAACAAAATGAATTCAATCATTGAACACAAGATAAGGATAACATCGATAACAAAATTGGTGATAAAAACGCGTAGACAATACATTACTAACTAAGAATACAATCAATTGTAGTAACCCATGTCTCTATGGTCGTGCTCATTGATTCTCAATCCACCTTTTCGACGCAAAATCAACGTCCTAGTGGTGGTCACGTGACCTTTCAAATAGTCTGCTATGATTGGATAAGCCATTATTTTTGTAAACAAAGACGCGAAAACTAGGACAGGAGTCTGTGGGAAAGAACTACAACTACCTAAAATGGTGAAACGCTGTTACTGCAAAAAATATCACAACGACTACAGATGATAAAATGCTCATACAATGAAGAGCAGGATCTTCGTGAAAGTCAACACTACCTTCATGGCCTAAATTGATTAAAGCTTTTACCAGAGTGACCTCCAAGTCTAACCTCTTGACAGCAGGAACATCCGCAAATCATAAACGTCCACTTTGTCTATGTCATTCAACAGTGGATTGGTAGAGTTGACAACACCAAACTTTTCTATTTTTCAAACTAATAGAAAGGTTTCTTCACATTCACAGAAAACGGTCAGACTTGTCCCAGTTTTCGCGCTTCTATTTACAAAGATAAGATCTTAACCAATCATAGCGCTATTTTAAAGGTCATGTGACCCAATGTAACACGTGACTTTGCGTCGAAAAGGTGGATTATTTCAACTTCATCTATGGCTCTATACGATACATAACCATTGTTGATCGTGGCCTTCCTATTGACACTATCTTAAAGAGCTTCGAGAGATAAACTTGTTTCTTTAATCAAATTTAATATCTACATTGAATGCAAGATTTTAAATATATCGGGTGTGGAATTCCATAACAAGTTAATGAGAAAAGAAAATTTTCCTCAAGATGAGCAATCATGCCCTCATCCTTTTAATTACGTCTTTTCTCTAACATTTCATGCCCAGGATTCGCCCAATAAAGGACTACTTGATATGACAATGACTCAGTAATGAGTGTCACTACCATAAGTTCACCACAACTGCATCACAATTTCACTGTAAATCCGATCGCACTCTCCTTAAGACTGATTTCCATTCACCAATTTCTGGGGCGCGCGCGACTTTTTGCGATCGACATTTTGCGAACACAGGGTGAACATCAAATTACACTTAAGCTACACCTACGCAAAACGCGGACTTTGAAATTCAGTCGTTTGCTCCATAATAAGAATGTTTTTCAAGGGGGCCAAACAAAGTCCCTCCCTTCTCTTAAACCTAAAGTAACAGCTATTATTGTCAGAGTGGTTAATGGCTTTTGCTTCTGAAATATCCTAAATTTTCTTAAAGTAGATGGCAGCAACTAACTTCTCTGATAATTTCCCACCTACTTATCTTCCTTGATCACTATGTATATGACATTGTTTATGTGCAATGCGAACTTCAAACCAAATTATTCCTAGCCAGACTAGTCCACAGCTACGACGCCATTTTGGAATTTCTCACTTCCTGAAATTTCTATTCTTTTGATTGGCTACTACTGGCGATCTCTCAAACAAGTCGAACAAACTTCAACCTTTTTTGGCGATCGCGCGATCATACTCACGTGCTTTTTTGTTGTAAGTACGCATGCCTAAATCCACGATCAATCGCAAAAAGTCGCACGCGCGCCAGAACTTGGTGAATGGAAATCAGCCTTTACAGGTCGATGTTATTTAATTAAATCACTATGCATTTTGAGATAATATAAGCCTAAAATAAAGACAAAATTAGGAAACTTTAAAGACCAAAACAGCTGAAGAAAATACCAACCAAATCTTTTTTGCTAGTTTTTTTCTCCACTGTACTTTCTTTGGATGCTTCTTGATTTTCTTTCGATTTATTGTCGTCATCAATATCCATAGCAGATGGTCTGAAATAGAAATAAAACAAATAAAAATGTAAAGCTGAAATACTCGCGAAAACAGATGTGTTCATCATGCTTTAACTTGATTTTCATTACAATCGTTCAAAATATAACCTTTGTAATTTTTGAATTATATAACATGAAGCAGGGTAGCTATTCAAAAAAGCTATCACACAACTCCTTTGTCAAACAAGTAAATATAATTAATAGCAAAAAGTATTAAAGACAAAAATAATCAATTGAATAATCTAATGACTAAGTACATAAACAAATTTTGGTATTAAAATTTAACAGAATAAAACCAAAATAACATTTAGATTATGAATCTCAAAAACTCCATAATTAGATAGCCTTTCTCGTCATTACGACGCAACATTATGACACATGTCATTCTTCTGAAGGCGGCCTCTTCTTATGGTAAAACCAATATTCGATAGTCCTAGCTAAAAAACCTAATTTATCTTGTTTCATCACTGATTTCTGAGACTTAATATCAATATTCAAACAAAACATTTTATCGCGCAAACTATGAAACTATGAACCTCCTACGAAATTATTTTATGGCGCAAGCTATGAAACTCAATGGTTCAACTAACACCTATTGATAAGTACCCAAGATACATTCACATAACAACTGACTAATATCTCACATTTTACATCAAACTCCTTCACCTTTCATAAATCGATTGCCTTATCTAACGTTTCTTTTCCCCGAAAAAATGCCGTTAATGTTTGACCTTATAAACATTTCACCCCATGTACAAAGAGAAAGGCAAAGAGATGCCCCAAAGCAAACTATTCGACTACCCCCTTAGACAGCAAGGTACAATAGTCGACAAAAATCCCTGGGACACTCTCATAAAATTATAGAAAAATGCAGTCTTTTCAGCATTTACACCATTGCGCCATGTACGAATCCCCTCTCCCCCTATAACAATGTTGTGTTGCTCATGAGACACTGAGCGTTATTGGACACGCAAAAAATTTTAACACTGCCACATGTGTGTCTTTCAAAACCAACATTGTTTAGGGGAGGAGGGGGATGAATGTAGCGTGGAGAATAAAAATGACGAAGTGTCCCAGGACTGTTGGCGACTATTGTACCTCTCATTGAGAAGTATTTCATTTCACAATCTGCAAACGCTGAACAAAAGGCTGGCTTGTGATGCTATGATCAAAACATAGGACACAAGAAGAAAGAACTCACTTGGTAGCATCTTCTTCTTTTTTTCCATCTTCCCCTTGGACCTCAGGCTCTCCAATTGGAACGAGGGAAATAGCTTTCAACGCATTTATTATAGCTGANAAAGAAGTTGTTGCGATGCATTTTCGTACAAGTCAAATCCTATTTGGTACGCAATTAAGCTTCTTTCCTACAAATTAAAATACATACATAAGTTCATTAACTGAAAATAAAAAAAAGTTGTCCTACAACCTACCTAATTTATCAAATTACGAAAGAAATGAAAGGATAAATAATTAATCACAATTCTATAATGAAGCAAAAATACAAAGTCAAAAGCATCGTTTTGTAAAAATCTATCAAGTAAAATCTTTGGAACCCAAAAATTTCATGTTCCAAATTCACTAACGATAATTCAGCATGTGCCAGAGAGAAGCCAGTATGGAGGGCATAAATTAGAAACAAGTGAAGTAAATCTGAGAAGAATTCAAGGCAAGCATAAGAGAACATCATAGACGTTCCCTTTAGGTAACCAAGAATTTTGGCCCTGATAACGGCTACTATTAACAAATGGTCCAACTTTATGAAGAGAAAGACGACAAGAGTGAGAGCAAGGGTGAGAGTGAGTGAGTGAGTGAGTGAGTGAATGAGCGAGCGAGCGAGTGAATAAATGAATAAGTGAGTGAATGAATGTGCGAGCAAGTGCGTGAGTGAGTGACTGAGTGAGTGAATGACTGAGTGAGTGAATGACTGAGTGAGTGAATGACTGAGTGAGTGCATGACTGAGTGAGTGAATGACTGAGTGAATGAATGACTGAGTGAATGAGTGAACGAGCAATTGTGTGAGTGAGTGGGTAAATGAGTGAGTGAGTGATTGTGTGAGTGAGATAGTGGGGGTGAAAGGGAGAGGGTTTCAAAGAGAGAGTGAGAGAAAGAGATCTCATGATACACAATACAATAATACAAAAATAACATATAAAATGAAAATTTTGAACTGGAAATTAAACGCAACCTACTCCACTGTCTTTAACAAGCTTTTCTAAAATATCAGCCACTGACTCTGGATCATCGAGAAAAACTAGGCACTAAAATAAATACAAACAATTTTATTTCTTTAAAGCTTTCAAGCTATCGAATCCTTTGGAAAGACGTACATCATCAATTAGATTGTTGTTGTTGTTTAATTTATTTTGAGTAGGCTGCTATACCTAGCTTATTCAGCTAATTTAGGCCTACTATCCATACCGCATCCAGGCATGGGAACCCTAGTTTGACGTCCCTTCCAAAGGACGGCGGAGTGAGCTGTATTGGTCGTTCATCTGGAAGGCCACCCATCCGGTTTCTGACCGTACACAGCCATGCTTAACTTCAGTTAAGCTAATGGAACTGCCTGGGCCTCTTGGCCACTCACCCCGCAAGAACAAGATTAAATTTCCACAAACTAAGCATACAGCAAAGCAATACTCTTCTAAGTTCGACATAGTTTCAAGTCACCTTAAACTCTAAGGCCTAAAAACTTGGTAAAGTTGGAAGTCAAACGGTAGTACGGCCTTTCAAATAAAAAAGCGGAGTAAGAACCAGCTTTTGTAAAACCGCGACGGGGAAAAACGCGCGGCACGGGTCATTCACCCCGCTAAATAGATAATACAGTGGGTACTATTTATTGTTAACATCAAAGACAAGAAGAACTGAAAAATAATTGCTAATATTGCTAATGGAACTAGGAGTTACCAACTAAGCACATGGGAAATGTATGTCTATGATCCAGAAATACAGTCTGCCTGTCTTGCAACTAGGCCTTGCACTACGGGTTCTTGCATAAAAAGGAAGTCTTCAAGGGCTAAGCTAGTGAGCGTTTGCATACATTAAATGGAGAAAGATGAAGACTTCTAGGTAACAGAATGTCTACATCACTCTCTAAGAACTCGTAAATGCGACTATTTACAAGTTAGGCCATTTTATTGATTGACTGGATATGCTTCCATTTGATAATTTTCCTGCACTGCCACTAAGCCGAACATCCCCATTTCAATGTGGGCCAAGTTACTCATCAAAATTGATGGACGCAGCATAATCTTAGTTAAGATGAAATGATAACATGAAAAATCTCATCAAGCAATAAAAGTAATCTGTAATTATTAATATTAATTATGTAACATCCTCTTTTCAACCAGCTGCACTACACCTTTTTAAGAGCTTTGTCCGCGTGTGCTAACAAGATTATATCTTTCTACACGACTAATTTCAACAGTATGACGATTTTCACAAACCCCACCCCTTATCAGCTCACTAGGAAGCATAGTATTATCGGTTTGTAAGCTGCAGTCCTGTTTCTATTATTGTCATTTTCAGTACGTAGGACTAAGCATCGAAATATAAGGGCTAGCAATCAATTGGAGAAAGTCTCAAGCAGTAAAACCTGGGAATTCAGGTGTAAATAGAAACGAATCATATGCTACAAAGAGGCCTAATTTATTGCAATTTGTTTACACTTTGCATCGCTTTGCATCAACTCTTTTATAATGCAATTAAAAACCACAAAGATTAGAGTTTTCGATTCTGCAGCTGCAGGGGAAACTGCAATGCTAATTGGAAAACTAAGATGGCTGACCCATATCCAAATAAAAATTTCAGGCCAAATGAGTTATCCTTCACTCAAATGAGTCTGAAATATCTCAATATCCAGTCATTTAACTCTCCAAAAGTGTGAACCCTCTCTCCTAGCTCTCTGCATTCACTATAATTACGAGAATTCCTTAGGTGCTTTAAGGAGTACAATTGGTCATCGATAGACTTGGAATTCCACATTTACAATAACAAGCCTAATTGAAATTTGATTTAAAAAATAAAAACAGAACATGGAAATGCATTACCTCACAGACACTAATGTAATCAGGTGTGGAAAGATTCAAATACAGTTGCACAAGATTTCTTAAAATCTATAAAACAAAAAATTAAGTTGGCAACATCCATATACCCAGGCATCAAAGAAACGTCGAGTTTGAGGTAAATAGCATATCTCTCTATGAGCATGGGCTGGTCTTCATTTAAATTTATGAGTATAGCCAAAAGTATAAATATATGCATGTATGCATATATCTATTTATAGGAAAAGTACGTTGGCTATTCTGGTAGAAATAGTGCTCAATGCATAAGTGTAAGTGCGGCGATATAAAGCGGAATGGACGAAAATGAGACAAAGACACAAATACCTACACACACATAGCAAAAATAAATAATTTACAAAGTCCAATAAGGTATAAATGATCTGTTTCCTGAAATGTACCAATGGCAACATTTTCAAATCTCATATCTACCTTTGAGCTATAAGACATTTCCCACAAAATATTTGCATAATCGATACCCAAAAAACCAAGCTCAAAAAAAACAAGGCAGAAGCAACAACTTAGACCCCGTGCACACTGCACCGGTGCAACCTCTGTACCGGAACAGGTGTTACGGTTCAGCCTACCGTCTATACTGTTCCATGCTATCCGTAACACTTTCTGCTCCTCCTACAGGAAAAAGCGGAACAACTCTTGTACCGTATCGGTTCACTTCTTGTACCGGAGCAGTGTAGACACCTAACAGCAACAGATTCTGTTACGGAGGTTATCAGCTATTTCCCACAATTTTTCATACAGTTTGGATTTAACTTCCACCATGGGGATTTCACAAAGAAAGCTTGGTCAAAATGAATGAGTTAAAGTTCATTTCCTCATATTTTAATATAGTGCTTTCCTAGTCACAACCATATCACACAACATATTGGCGCAATTTGAGTTGAAAGCACTTCATAAAAGTTGTTTAGCCTTGTTATTTTCGATCATGCATTTGATTCCTTTGCGATCTTTGAATAGTAAACACTGAACTTGGTGAAACCGGAAGGACACTCAAGAAAGGACCAACGAACAATAGACATGTCAGACAGTCAGGACATGTGATATGAACTTTTGTTCTTTAACAATGCATTATAACAATGCTGAGACTTGATTAACAATGGGGACCAGTACAGTGTGCACGGTAAGGCTCTTTGGTACAACTTCTGCATCGGAGCAGTATAGACGCAGTTGATCGGTAACACCTTCTGTTCCGGTACAGAAGTTGCACCAGTGCAGTGTGCACGGGGCCTCAATTACCAACTACTAAATTGATCTATCATATGCTAGTCCACCCTATCCTATCTCACAATCACATTAGGTATCATACCTTCCTGCTCTACCTAATACTTTGCAAAGCTTACAACATACGTACCAGGTTTCTAAACTGCCTACTTTCCAGCAACGTCATGCAAATATTTAAACAGTATGATAACATCTCGGGTACTTCTCCCTAAAATATTCAAAACAACGCCAGTCATATCAAAACAGATCCAGTTGAAACAGCAAGCAATGAAACGTTTATACTACATGCACGATTTGAGGCTGGTTGTCATGCAAAAGAATTATAATAAAACTTACGGATTTCAGAATTGCTTGCTCAAATATATCCAATCGTCTTGTTTCTAATGCAATTCCAACAGCCTAAAAGACAGATCCACTGAATTGACTTTCAATCGTCTTGACATGAAATATTTTAGTGCCTACATACATAAATGAATATGCTCGTGTGTAATTATATAGCCTTTACGTTGAATTTAATTCTAATGTGGATGGTGATGATGATTATTATTACCTGTTTATATTTCCCATGGTCAAAACATCTCTGGAACATTTTATTTACAATTGATTCCAGCCTTGAATCAATAGGAGTTTCGTACGAGCTTTCCACCTTTTTTACTCTCAAGCTTGCATAGTGATCGATGCATTTCGCTGAAAAAATGTTTCAAAAAATTTCCAAAAGGAAATAGACTATATTCCATGTCTTTTTACAAAAACGATAACTCTTCACAAGAATGTAAATACTCAACCTTGGCAAGTTGAGTAAAATATTCTAAAATTGCATATAAATTTCCAACAGATGTCAGAAAAAAATAAAAGATATTATGATTACCCTAGACAAATATGACATGAAGAGACTAAGACACATTGTCAATATTTTTGCAGAAAATCGCTTTATGGGATCATTCATCCGTTGCGTAACGCTAAATTTAGCGTTTTTGAGAAATTGTCGTAACGCTCCTTACTATAGTCTTCTATATAAATTAAACAATAGCGTAACAAATCAAGGTATCCTCCCTCTCCCCTAGAGGCGTTACGCTAAGGGTGAATGATCCCCATCACCCTCAACAAAGACAATGCGAAATAATGTATCTGGAATAATCTTTATATAAAATTTTGTAAAATGTAGAGGGTAGATAAAACGCGTAACTCTGCGAAAAAACTAACTAGAAAAGCCATCAAACCAACTAAGATGAAATTATTATTGCATACAAATCCATCAAGCACCATATTAATTGTTCATATCTCCTGCATAGCAGCGGAATGTGCAGAAAAATTTGATACTTAGAATCAACACCTATGCTTCTACAACTCAGACTTTACCTATAATTGTTTCGACGTATTGAGAGTGGCTATTGACATTGAAAAGTTCTCCAGCACCAAGAGCGTACATCAGAGAGTCCTCAAAAGCACCAAGATGATAGTAAACCTATGGACATAGAAAATCTCTTATCGGTCATGGAGAATGATAGTGAAAGTTAAAATCTCAAATCAGTCATGGAAGTCAAATGCACACTTGCCTACCAAAATGGTTACCATTGAGTCCCGAAGGAACGCTTTCCGCTCATTAATTTCTTGAAAAAACCCACCCAGGAAATCTTTATTCGAGAGCCCCCTTGCCTACTATTTTTAAATGTGTAATTTTATCGAGCATTACGAAATGTGAGAAATCGAGTTTCTCATTTTGTTTACTGTTGAGCAACTTATAAAATTCATCAATAACTNTATTGGCGATTAGAGAAATTTTCCACCCACAACAATTATTCTAGCCCCACTCATTTATTTGGACTTCAGAAATTTTCGACACCCCTGCTATTCCAACTTCCCATCTATTAGGTACTCAAGAGTATTGCAGAAGACATTCAAAACAGAAATTGAGGGAACTACAAATATTTCTCTAAAGGCATCTAAGGGGCAAACTGAATCCATCACATTTCAGATAAAAATGTAACGCAAAGAAACTTTCTCATGCAAAATCTCCGTGAAAGATTTTCGCTACCCTTGAGAAATTTCATATCTAACCGTTCGCCATCTATTCCAAAACATCTGCTTGGATTAATAGGACATTTCAAAATCCATTAAACATATTTACGGAAATTTATAACCTGTGATAGAAATCGGCGTCAGTTTTTAGAAATAACAATAAGTTACAAAGATATAGATTATATAGAAAAAGTAGGAATAATGGACACAAAGCCCTTCTGATTAAGTAGACTAACGAAAGTTTTGATAACGTACATTGTATGTTATATTTAAAAAATGTTGATTAGCTGGAGATGAGATCTCCAGAAGAATTCAGTATAATTCCTTTTGTTAAAATTTTGCAGACAGAACAACTCACATTGGGAATATCTATAGCATGGGTGTCAAACTCTGGCCCGCGGGCCAAATTTGGCCCGCCGTGTAATTTCATTTGGCCCTTGAGGCAATATCAAATTAACNTATTGGCGATTAGAGAAATTTTCCACCCACAACAATTATTCTAGCCCCACTCATTTATTTGGACTTCAGAAATTTTCGACACCCCTACTATTCCAACTTCCCATCTATTCGGTACTCAAGAGTATTGCAGAAGACATTCAAAACAGAAATTGAGGGAACTACAAATACTTCTCTAAAGGCATCTAAGGGGCAAACTGAATCCATCACATTTCAGATAAAAATGTAACGCAAAGAAACTTTCTCATGCAAAATCTCCGTGAAAGATTTTCGCTACCCTTGAGAAATTTCATATTTAACCGTTCGCTATCTATTCCAAAACATCTGCTTGGATTAATAGGACATTTCAAAATCCATTAAACATATTTACGGAAATTTATAACCTGTGATAGAAATCGGCGTCAGTTTTTAGAAATAACAATAAATTACAAAGATATGGATTATATAGAAAAACTAGGAATAACGGACACAAAGCCCTTCTGATTAAGTAGACTAACGACAGTTTTGATAACGTACATTGTATATTATATTTTTAAAATGTTGATTAGCTGGAGATGAGATCTCCAGAAGAATTCCGTACAATTCCTTTTGTTAAAATAATGCAGACAGAACAACTCACATTGGGAATATCTATAGGGTGTTTCATGTAGTTGTTTGTATAGCATTCCGTCATCAAAACACCCTGGTCTGAGCCCATATGCAATAAATTTCTTGCGAACATAACGATGCATTTGTCATAAGCTTTTTCGTGTCATGCATGTGAAAATACGCCAAACACTTAGAAATTTAACCATCTTTCACTGCGACCGTTTGAAAAAATCCGTGCGTACTTGGTACACACAAAATCCAGAGTATCACTTGAAGCCCATTAACCGATCCAAATCTTGAAACTATTCCCTAATTTACCAGAACTTTTTCCCGGGCAAAATAAATATATTTCTTACACTCCTTAAAATCTAGAGTACATTCTGTCGCTTGAACGGAGAGACAATGTACAGTCACAAAAAACTACTGGCATTAATGTTTCTCATAAGCTTATGATATTTTTGAAACCCGTCCTATTGACCTCTAATTTTGTTCATCTGTCATTTACCAGTAGCCATAGGTTTACCATTTACGGCCCTATTAAATTCTCCAAAGATTCAGTAACGGGTGGTTAGCTAACAACATACTGCGTCCGCCTATAAAATTAATGGATGCTTATACTAGATTACACTGGAATGATGGCCCAGTGGTAGAGCGTCTGCCCCACAACCGGTAGGTCGTAAGTTCGAGCCCCGGCCGAGTCATACCAAAGACTTTAAATATGGTACTCACTGCCTTCTCGTCTGGCGCTAGACATATGAGAATGGAGTGGGACAGTTAAACTCGCGCAGCCACCAGTAGACCAGCCCCCGCAGTAGCTTTAACTGCATTCGCAGACACGTGACCTAGGACTATAGAAACGGAGATAGGCGCCGCCCTATGCGCCATGTGGCGCGGGAAAAGACTTCACTTGATACTAGATTGCACTTATTCCAGTAAGCTCAGCACCTAAATTCAGGACGTTGTTTGAAACAACTTTCAGTCACAATATTAACATCATGAAAAAATATCTTAAGTAGATAAAACATGTCATTAAATGTTCAAAATTTGATGCTTCAGGTATCCAAGTTCATGCAACAAAAATCCGCTTTTTTAATGACTATACTTGGAATTTTCATACAGTTCTGTCTATCAATAGTTGTGTAAAGATGGAATATTCTTGCTGGCGCAAATCCCCAAATTGCTCAGAAGATGGGAATGACACTGAAAAACAACTTACTAAATCCTTAATATGAAAAGTAAACAACTTGAGAAAGTTTGCTGAAGATGGTAACATTTCAAAAGGCATTAAATCACTATTGTAGAAAACAATGGAGATCCACTATTGTTGGCTTGTTGCATACAACTTGCGCCTTACACCTGTAAATCGGTCTCTATTTTCTCTCAATATTTACGCATTAAAATGTGTCATACATTTGTAAAGAATTCAGTCAGATTTTGGGAATGCTAAATCTCTGGTTTCTTTCTTTTGCAAATCAGATACACATTTTTTTTATAAGAAAAAAGTGTATAAGAAAATGAGGCTCAAATCTTCAAAATCTTAAGAAAATCGTAAGAAAATCACGAGACTCAAATTCCAAAATTAAGTGTTTTTATAGGCCAAAAATAGGTAATTTCGTCGTTATTGCATTCAAAATGTTAAAGATGGAATTCAAATTCAAGTATACAATAGTATTAACGAAAGTGTAAACCACTCTAGCCAGTTTATTTCAGCAAAAGTTAAGAAAAATTTAAGAAAATATGAGGCTCAATTTCGGAAAAAGTTAAGAAAATTGAGGCTCAGGCAAAATAATGATTTTCTTATAAAAAACGTGTATGAATATACGATAAAGCATCGAATAACATAAATAACTTTTGCAAAAGCCTCAAGTAGTATATCACTGCCGAACAACTTTCCAAGTAGCAGATATTTGCAAGCATCATAAGCGGATGCGTTTACGTATACTTGGGATGAAATTGAAGATGATAATATTACTTAAAATAAACAAATACTTAAGTTGTTTACTATTCAAGTTTGAATAAAACTAATATATCATACAAGGCTAGCAATTCAACACATCTAGGGATTCTAGTATACAAAAAAAGAAAAAAATTTGCCCACAGAAGTGATTTGCTGACAGAATTTTTGCCTGGGGGTTATATGGCACCCCAACACCCTACTGTATGAGCAGCTCTATCTATCAACTAAAGCTAAGATCCCCATAGAAGGTAATGGATACAGCAGATAAAAGCTGGGGGATTGTGGTCACAAATCAGTGGTATACCAATGATTGGCAAGAAAACTGAAAGATGATAGCTCTGAAACTTTATCTCAATATTGACATGCTACCAATGAAAAAGAAAGTCAGCAATGGCCATATCAAATAAATGTGGCTCACCAAATGAGCATATGCTAATCTCTCTACCTTACTCAATCAATTCATCCCAAACCTGGCTAGGCTCTCTAACATTTCTTGCACCAGTCATCAACATTATTCTTGAAGCAAACATCAAAATGGTGCTCTCTTGTGGGGAACATAAGGGGTGCCACAAATAGAATAAATAGATTGGATAATTGGGGGACAGAATAACTGAAAAGTCAGGAACAATAGGAAGCTTCAAGCAATTTTAACATTTTTAATGTATAAAAAAACTTTTGGGTGTTTTAGATGTAAAATAATAACAAAGCTAAAAGGGCATCATAAGTAAAGCCATTCAGTGAGCACATTCACCCTCAAAAACTGAATGAAATTAATTATTAAATATATATCACATGTGACTAATGAAGTATAAAAACTAAATGGAATCTGCAAAACCTTCTGTGTAAGATACAAGGTGCAGTTGGACCCAAGGACTGGTGGAACAATATCTGTCTGACTGCAAATGAAGGATATACAACACCATGGAAAATTGAAAAATGCTGAAAAATTATTGCACATGAGTTGAGTTTTTCTATCCTCCTGAGCTTAGAATCAAATCAAAAGCTTTACTTTCTGCAACACAACAGAAAAGAGGACAGCTGAATGGGTTTCAATACTAACTATTTTAAACAATATTTGATCAATGCAAAATGCAGTGAACTTCAATTTAACAGTGCAAAGCATATCTGCAAAATGATTACAAACCTTTGATGCAACAAGGGCACAAAGCTTTCGATATCTAA
Source organism: Cassiopea xamachana (assembly GCA_900291935.2). Classification (NCBI taxonomy): domain Eukaryota; kingdom Metazoa; phylum Cnidaria; class Scyphozoa; order Rhizostomeae; family Cassiopeidae; genus Cassiopea; species Cassiopea xamachana. The sequence continues at coordinate 23,999,951 of OLMO02000231.1, forward strand.
ATTGTTCATCCTCATACAACTCCTCACTATAGGGAAATGAAAAATGTACAATGAAAGAGAGAAAATTTTATGAACTTTATTGATAAAACAAAATAAAGTAAATGGAGTTCTTGCTCCTTTCATTAGATGGGGAAAATAACTGATTTTCTCAGGGTACAATACTCATCAACTTCAGTTGTTGCTTCATGCAGAAGAGCCCTAAGCTCAACACATGCTACTGTGTTGAAATCAAGGTCAGAAACAATAAATGCTTAAAAGGCATATCAAAGAAGCACTCCAATAGAGGCTATCAAATTCTATTGACACGTCATCTCACCATTGCCCTCATGCTTCTACACAGAGTATCCTCAAAAAGGAGTATCAGCACTTTAAACTACCTTCTATTGGTGCCATTTTTATCTATATCTGAACCACACTTTGTTTACCTTCCAATCTACCTGAGTGGGTCCTCCTAGATAAAGCTTACACCCTAGAGCTCTTTCACACTACCTTTCCATTGAGAATAAAGTGCCTCCTTTTATGAAAGTGCTTATCTTGAGAGAACAAACATGTCAAGGTAGGAAATAAGATATCATAAAATAACTTGAAATTGAACAAAGAAAGCACTCAACCTTATCTTCTGAAAATAAAATGATTTGTCCTGCACCTGCCTACTGTAGAATATCTTTTAAAACATTCACAAATATACTTCTATTCTAATTTTTCAGTGAATTATGAACATTATTATACGCAAATATTCTGCTCAACCCTTCATATGACAAATATCAATAATTTCTACTCAAGCAATTTCTTTTAGCTTTGTAGCTGATTGACACATGGCTTTAAACAAAATGACTTATACAAATGCCAAATAAGCATGAGAAATAAATATACTTACATTTTGTTCACTATTTCTGCAATTTCGGCCCAGAACTCATCCACAACTACATCCAGCTTCTCAAGTGCATAATGCTAGAATATGATTACACACTTTTTCTTTAAAATATTTAATTTTTGCTGAGCTTCAAAATCCATTAATTTGTTTACTCTTGAGCCTTTGATTATTCTTAAATTATTCTTATATATCAAAGGTAAAACTACATTTGAAAATCAAAGGAATTTATTTAAATCTTTATTGATAATGAAAAAGTTAATCTACAAGCAACACTATAGCTCAAACATACAAAACTTCTAAGTCTTGATAAGACTGGAGCCTTGCATTAATCTTTAATTATTCTTAAATTGTAGCAATTTATTCCTTTTCTGCCTAGAGATCTAAAACCAAGAAATTATTTGGTTGCAATTTTCTATCCATTGGTTGTAAAGCCAGGCATAAACTAGTGTGAATTTTATATAACACCAGTGAATAACAAATTTTGCCTTTGATTCTCACAAATGCAGTGCCTTTTTCACAATATGATGCAATTAAATATGATGTTTTCTTCAATGCACAATAAATAATAGAAAATACTTAGCATAAATAAATATGCATAATTTGGATCGTGAAGGACTGACTAATTCTATCTGGATTAAAGGAAATAAAATTAAATTAAAATTCTTTTTATTGATCATTTTGTTGATTATTGATAGTTGTTAATTATTGATAGTTGTCATGCCTTGAAGTCATGACAACTACAACAGTTTATTGTTTTAATGTGTTCTTAACAGGCACAGTTTTTAAACATGCTGACCACTCTACTTGCAGCAGGAAGTCAGGTCAGTAATCAAATAAAATGTTATCTGTAAGGAATGGGTCATATTGTGAGAAACACACCTGTATTTATTGAAAAATTTGTAGGATTTTTGATCCAAATTATAGCAAATAAATAGCATGCACTGGTACCAGATGGACCTAATGATATAGTCTAGTTTATGCATTTATTCAGTATTCAGATTCAACTTCAACTTCTTCAACTTCAATTCTGTTAACAAAAATACCTAAACACATATCAATACAACTACTAACATTACCTAAATTAAAATAAATAAGACAAAAACACGTGGTACATGTAAACAAAATACTTAGACATACACTACCTAAAGTAACAAAATAAGAACACTAAGACATTATGAATTTAGATATATTTGTCTAAGGAGGAGCTCACTAATAGATAAACTAATCGAGAGAGAGCCCCCCATCTAAGACTAAAAAGAAAAACTGAATTTTTTTCCCAGATTAAGAGATCTGGATGATGAACAATATTTTACCATATTCTAATAGGAAATTAATTGGACATAGTAATTCTGTTTGGAATACGTCATAATCTGCAAAAACCCAATCCAAATTATGCAAGGGTAAATGTACATCAAATTTCAGGAAAGAAATCTATCTACCTGTAAGTCAAGTTCTTGGTCATCAAGCAATGCAATTATTCCAGCTGTAATAGGATAAGATATGATGCAAGCAATTGAGTAAAATGATCAAGTAAAAGTACTACAATGTCAAAGAATAATAATCATTCAATGGAAAGTGATAACATTTCAGGGTTAAAACAATCTTCACAGGCAGGCAGCACCTGTTCTGTACATTTGAAAAAGCAACTTTTGGAATAGGTGTGCGAATCTCAAAACACTTCTATGAGAACAAAAGAAGAAAAATATTTAAATTTTATATACATTCGATGTGTGTAAGATTTAAAGCTTCTCCTTGCTTATTTGTAGACCGGCTCCATTGCTGCTCCTCCATCCTTGCTTAAAGCTTCTCAATCGGTCTGAGCAAATGATAATGAAAATATACCAAATCCAAGTAATCATACCTGCAGATGTGAGCGTCATTCTTTCTAATGTTCTGAGATGTAGACGCAATTACCCACTTTCTATCTTCTTATATATAAGCCAAACAGGATGGCCTAATTGATGAAAATACGCATGCGTTATCATTTAAAATCTCTGTACATCATTGATTATAAGTGAGGCTAACCAATACGAGACAAAGATTATTGATAGAATTTTTAAGATGGCGGGACTAAGCGCATACCGTGACCAGCACTTTAAGGTAACTAAGAACTTTAAAAAACGTATGGTTTTACTTATTGCTACCTTTATCACAGCTATACCCTACTTAGATCTACCCGTATTTATATGAGTTTATGGTATTTAAATTTAGAGAGCCCCAAGCAAAAGTTAGCAACTCGTTTGAAGTACAGTGCACGTGACACAACCAGTTAACCCTTTTCAATGCAATTGAAGGGACCCCAAGCATCTTTGGGTTAGGCCCCCAACACATACTACCCTGGTGATCTGCATAATGATCCTCCCAAATGTGTGATGCTGAAGCATGTTTCAGAAGAGATTAGGTATTCTGTATGATGTTCCATTTTAAGTCCACTCCAGCTCCCACATTCCTTTTTTAGTCAAATATCTAATAATTCTTTCCCCTTATACAATCTGAATGAACTCTTGCTAGTAATTGCTGAACGTGATGTTACTACAACAGAACTGATTTATAATCATATCTAAAAACTCATATTTGGTCATTTTCCTATGATGTTTCTTTGTTAGCATGTATGGCCTATTCCCATGTTGATCTATCTTGATCAGCCAGAAAGACTCACTCAAATGTTTTCTGTTTTGGTATTTGAAATATAGGGGCTAGATTTTAACCATACTTTCATACTCCCTTGATGTCATGACACAACTTAAGTGCTTTATTAGAAACTATTTGGGATAGTTATTATCCTATACCAATATTCATTGGTATAGGATTAGATTATCACTGCAATTATCATCTCCATTTCCACAGAAATTTATGGCCTCTAGCAGTATTACTAGTGTTTGTTCAAATCTCATTAATATTTCTCGTAGGGTTCCAGGATTGAACTTGAGAAGAAACTAGAAGATAGTACAACATTGTATATTGGTAACCTCTCTTTCTTTACTACTGAGGAACAAATTTATGACCTGCTCTTGAGAGCAGGGGATATTAAACGTATTATAATGGGCTTGGACAGAGTTAAGAAAACACCATGTGGATTTTGTTTTGTTGAATACTATACCCGAGAAGATGCTGAAGCTTGTGTTCGTTACATAAGTGGCACACGATTGGATGACAGAGTTATAAGAGCAGATTGGGATGCAGGTTTTGAGGAAGGAAGGCAGTATGGCAGGGGAAGAAGTGGAGGACAGGTCACTGCTTTCTCATTACTTTAAACACACTTACACATTTTGATGCATACATTTGAATACATCTATGTAAAACTAGCCTGTGTACAGATACCACAGGTTTACTTTCAAGCAGATTAATTAGTTCAAATTAAAAATCATTTTTCCTGTTACAGTAGAGTCTCTGCAACTGTGGAAAAAAGCTTGTCCATGGTCCCTTGTTGTTCCCAGGTTTTAAAAAATGACCAGGGTCCCTCACCCTAACCATAACATTTTCTCAACAAATTGGACAAATTGGAAAATTGATTTTGGCGAGAAGTGGGGAGGTATTCCCCCATTCCCCTCTGTGGTGCTGCCACTGGTATAAGTAAACAAGCTTTTTGCTGCTTTTGAACAAACTAATGGGACAGAAAAGTGATTTGCAATTTAACTCAACTGATCTGCTTTAAAGAAAGCCAGTTCAGTCTGTGCATAGGCTGTATGAAACATTTCAAGAGAAGAGCCATAACGAAAAACATCTTTCTTCTTTATATATTTCACTATTTTTACATTCCAATAATTGCTAAAATTAGGCCTAAGCCAGTAGACATGTACAGTTTAGTGACATTGACGATGTTGACATAAACGATAGTCATATACGATGTTGACATAAATGATATACGTTTCAAGACATCGTGTCTGATCCTCAGTTAATAAACAGTGCCAGCGGGAGGTTTTATAAATGGGGAAAAACAAGTGGAAATCAAGAAAGTGAATCCACAAGAAGTCAAGAAAGTAAAACATGTGGAGACCTAAAGGGAATATACACTAGGGAAAAAACCCCAACCAGCAAAAACATACATTGCCTAAATAAGGAAATAACCTAACAAACAAGGGAGCTATGGTAAACAGGCTATTATATGAGTGGAAAAAATATGACTAAAGGCCTTAGGGGACTAAAATAAACTAAGGGGAATCGAGGTGCTCTGAAAATTGAACGTGGGGTGATCTTTAAGAATAAGGAGACTTTCATGTATAAGTAACTCAAGTTCATTGTTAGCTTTATCAATAATGCAAAAGTCTGTATGAAACATGTATGCAAGAAAACATGTAGTGCTATTATCTAGAAGTACTTGAGGGCCTGTTTTTGAGCAAGCCATTTATTACTGAATGTTTGGTTTTGCTTTAAGTGTTGTAAGTTTAAATAACTGAGTTGTAGTTATGCTATGCAATTTATCTTCTTGTAACTTTTACTTGTGTATTCTACACGCCACAGTTAAGTATGATGTAAAGGCAGGGGTGATGTCTAGGGAGCTAAAGGGGGCAGAGCCCCCTTGTTAAAATTACTGTTCAATTTGGGGGAGCTTAGCCCCCTATAAATTCTTGTATTGGCCTTGCTTTTCAAAGTGTATTGACCTTACTTCTAGAGTTTTTTGCATTTTTTTGATCAATTATGCACTGCTACATGGTAATTGAGACATTTCTAGTTGCTGATTATACTATATCAGTATTTAACTAAATTATCATATCTGCATCTTTGAAAGTATGGGCATGGTTGAAACTAGCCCACACCTACAATATGGGTTTAGTTGCACCTAGAGCCCCCTTGTTAAAATTTTAAGAATTCACCGCTATGAAGAGGAGAATTTTTTTCAAGTTATAATTGGCTACATCCATACATACATAGATAATTACATGCATAGATTTGCAGAATAAGAGTTAAATTACATCTGCAAGCTATTCTTTTTTAAAACAAAAGCAGTAATTTACCCAAAGATCACTAGATTGCACGAAATCATACTTTATCCTGTGTATAGTATAGCCTTACATAGTGAAATCTGTTAGACAATATGAAATTATATAGTTGTTTTCACTATGTAGTCATGTATAGTGTACTTTGAAATTTAATTGATATTTTATGTAACTATATTTTCTCAAGACGTCATGGCATATTTATATTTGTGCAGTGGCAGAATTATTGCATGGTACTTTGTATTTTGAGGCAGTTCTGAGGGTCAGCAGGTGACCTTCAGAAATTTTTCTATCTTCTTCATTTGCCCTTGCAGTCTATGTACATTTCTGTTGTTTGTCAGTACATCTAATCTCTTAGGCTTCCTAATAACTATCCCCCATCCCAAATTTGTCAGACTGGAATTAATACTATTCATAAGGTGAAAAGTGATATGAATCCAAACTGTCTATCATTTAAAATCTTAAGTGCAGCTTTTTATGTAAAGTGGAGAGTACTCCTGCTTTCTGGATAATAACATTGGATTTGTAATTGTTTTCATATTTAAGGTTCGCGATGAATATAGAAAAGAATATGACGCAGGTAGGGGTGGATTTGGTCGATTAATGCAAGAGAAACTCCTTAGCACTGACATGATGAATACACCTTGAAAGAGGGAATTGGCATGGATAGCAAGACAGGGAGTTTTGGAAAGGAATAATGAGCTGGAAAAAGCCAATAGTGTTTTATAAGACTTCAAATGTTTGTTATTCTCTTGAAGAGCACAGCAGATGGGTAATGCAAGTTGGCTGGTACTTGTTTACTATAAGAATCAAGAGAGAAATATCATCTATCATTATTGAACAAAGACCAATGAACGAGAAGTTTATCCTTCTTCATATGTATGTGTTCATTGTAGTTCTGGCCAGGGCTCTTTAATCTGGGCAAGTAGTGAGCACTGCTCATAGGCACAAAATGCCACACTTCAGATTCTGTGGGCACTTCATCTAAAGCTATGTACAATTATCTATTACGCCTATTTTTCTGCAGGCACATTTTTCTTAAATCTGCACTCGCAGGCACAAAAAGCTTTTAATGAGACCTGGTTCTGGCCTATAAATGAATGCTATGCCTAGCGCTGCCACAAAAGAGAGTATAGAATCTACAACCCCTCCAACATGGCATGTTAAATCTTAAGTGCTGTTACCAATTATTGATAGATATGCTTGTAGAAAACCTGTACTCATGAAACCAGATAAAGTGAAAATACAATGCAAGATGCCCAATAGGATTTTATGAGATCAGTGACCAGGCACCCCCTTCTGTTTCCATCCATTTTTTTATTTTGTGTTTGCTATCTTCTATTGGCTTTTTATCTAGTGTTCAAATTTGATATTAAGAAGGAGGAATGTCTGGTATTTTTACCTACCATAACAGTTCTGATATGCCCTGGAGACATTTATTTTTTGCTATCTTAGGGGGGGGGACTCAATAGGGAGGAGTGCTTATTAGAGAGGAGGGCTTAGTACTAACTCAAGATAAAAATTTTATTCAAATGTCCTTACGCATTCCTTCTGCATTGCGTCCATTGAGAAATCTGCGCTAGCAGCTTCAACAATTTATTAACTGTAATAAACTATAATGTCCTCATCTTCACTTTAGCCATCAGTATCAATTGATGATTCTAAAAATATCTTTTAAAAAAACTTTTCCTCTTGGATTCATTTCAATTAATCAGTGTTCTTTAAGTTTCTAAGATGCACAAGTAGTTCTTTAGATGGACCATATTTTATACATATCATCTCATCTTGCAATATTCTCCCTGCCTCAGGAAAGCATTCAGTCATTTACTCCCATGACGTCAGGAGAGGTGGGATTAATAGATAAGGGCTTATTTGCAATTGTTGCTTGAAAGAGGGACTTATTGGGGGCTTGTTAACAATAGGCCTTAATAGAGCTTTGATGGTATTTCATGTTTACTAATCAACAGTGCAATTTGTCTTGTCTACCTTTTAGTTGTAGGATTTTACCAAACCCATTAAACAGTAGAAGTGTCTCAATGTTGCAACTTACTCTAGCATTTTTATGCATTCATTATAAATAAATGACAACAATTATTTAGTTGTGCATCTTTCTAGGCTTTTATTTGTTGAAATGCGAGCTTGTAGTTATATATCTATTGTTTCCAGTTTCCTGTTGGTTATATTATCTGTATATTAATATGGTAGTTCATGTGAGTTGCTTCGTTTTTGCGCCTTCAGAATTAACCGTTCATCCCAGCCTAGTTTTGAAAACGGGAAAAAGAAAGTAGAAAGACACAGTAAAATGTCTAATTTTTGGTGTTGCCATTATATCAAAGTGTGAATACTCATAGCATAGTATCTGTGTCACTTTCAAGTTTTACTACTTCTTTTGTCATCTTTTTCCAAAGATCGTTCAGATTTCCTTACTCCTCTTGTCACCTTTTACCAAGGATATATCATTGACGTTGGTGCAAGATGATCGATACCACAGTCGCTTTGTGTGAATCATGTTTCCCACAAGTCTATCTGGTGGTAGTAGGAAGTCTCTATGAGAATTTTTTAAAGCATTTTAAATACTTACTGTCATTTTCTTTATCATTAGAAAATTACATCGTGTCTATTACGTCATGTCACAGGAGCACAAACTTTTGTGAATTTGTACCAGGTCCTTGAATTATATTACACCTTCCCTTCCAACTCCGCATCTGAGGGCCCCATTTCAGCTTAGCAATTTAGATGTTTTGTAAGTCCATGCCTTTCATATAGGATGACAGCAAGAGAAATGCATCTCTTAGTTCCTCTCGTTCCTTTGGAAACATTGGTCAACGAGTTCTCGCCCTGTAATTCTATTCTGTGCAGTCTCTACTGCTTGCTCGAACGTCAGACCTGCCTGATATAAAGAGGAATACATACTTGCTTTTTAACACTAAAAACGGCAATAGTTCTCTTTTTGAAATGTTCTGTTAAAGAATACCCCACAGCATACGACGTTTATCTAACTTTTAGGTTCATCAAGAGTTATATCTTTACTTAGTTCATTTTTAGCATTACAGTACTTTTGATTGTGATAATATCGTTAACTTTAAAAATATTGGTAAATTAATTTGATATTTTGTAGCGATGAATGAATCTTTTTAGAAGAACCTTTAGAGTTTGCAAATTGAAGATTTTGAAGGGGGATTTGCGCTAC
>OLMO02000231.1:24009051-24020396 GCA_900291935.2 Cassiopea xamachana
AACATCTGAAAAAGTTCATAAATACTCAAATCATATAAACAATTACATCAAACAAAAGAGATATAATTTTCAAGCAAAATAGTTCCGTCAAAGAATTCGTGCAATGCCGTACTTCAGTTGCATAGCATACTAATTCTTGTTGATTTAAAAACAGCTTTTATATAACTATGTTATAATCCACTATAGAAATTTCACGAACCGAAAATTTTGCAATCAGCTTTGGTGTTTGAATTTACAATGAACTCTATCAATTTTTGAAAATACTTCACTTTCTGTACCAAGCAAAAGGTTTGGGAGCAACCTTGGCTGGACTCTCACAATCCTCCATGCATTTGACATCGTTCTTTATTTCTAAAATGTTTCATCTTTGTTTACTTTTCTCCAATAAATTTTGTGAAGAATTGGCAGCCTTGAATTTTTCTCAGCTCAGATTATTTTAAGTAGATTCTGATGGCTTGTCTGTGAATCAACCTGCCTGTAGGAAGTATTGTATTTGCCTATGGGGATTTCATCAATAGTGAAACAGCCGCTAGAATTGATACTGTTCACTACTTACAACTTTGGCAACGAATCTGGAGAAGGATACGATAGAGCTTTGGGTCAATGAGGCATCGATTGTGGTTCACACTTCAGCTGCTTAACTTGAAAATATTCATCATCGTTGTGTGAAGCATTAATTATTAATTAAAATTTTACTCATTTTGTTTTGGGAAGTTCATCCCCTCTACTACGATTACCACAACAAAGGAACAACGGCGCAGGCATTCTTCCATGCCACTTCAATACAATCCAACGTCCAGTATCTTCATACCTCTGTAATGAGATACACATTCCTTTTACAAGAAAGTAGTATTCGACTTCTCAAAAAGGTAAAAAGGTTTAATACAGGATGGCTGATTCCTAGAGAAGTCAAAAATCTACTTCCCTTTCTCTGAATTCAAGACCGTTCACTTGACAAGATCTTAATACCCACTGAGTCCTTTTTACTTTTCCGCTTCATATTTCAAAATTTACACTTATTCAGCTACTAATGCACAGCTAACTCCACCTCTTTGCTGAAAGAACTTTATACATGTTTGTCCTCTTACTCATGAATTTTTTTTATATAAACCATAATTACTTTTAAAGCAATTCCTGAGTAAAATGAGAAACATCACGTAAATAAAGGGGGGGCACTGAAGAGCTATTCACGGCCACAATGACTCTTGTCCACTAAAGCAAAGATATTTTGTGCCCCTCCGGGTCAATACATCAAACCATGTGATTGTTTCTTACAGAAATATAGCTACTATGAGATAGTATAATATAATGTAATATGATATTATATAATATAGTATGATGTAATATAATACAAAATAATGTAATATAATATAATATGCTATAATATAATATATGTGTTTCATTATGATAAACTCTATTTGCAATTGGTTAGAAAAGTGGTTAACGCTAATAGAAGGCAACTCTACCCTATTTATTGCATCTAAAGTCCACGAAATAAAAACGCGGCAGTTATGCTTTTTACGTAGAAGATAGGTAACTCAGAAAGTTCACATGCAAATGCACTCGCGTTATAGACTTCCTGACTTATGACTTTTTGTTTAAACTTCCTATAATTCAATATTACAGTTACAATTATACACCTCTCTAATAATAGGTAGTGCACAATTGGCTTGTCTGCTAGCACAGCCTAACAGCGAAATAAAAGTTACAACCAAGATCAAAGACGAATAAGAGTAAAATTATAGAAGCAAATGTTAGATTATTACAAGTTAAGTAACTCAGGAGATATCTATTGCTTATTCCACCCACTATAAATATAGTATGTAGTAGTTTTTCTTTTCAAACTTCAATTTCATTCTCATATAGCTAAAATACAATTATACGTCTCTCCAAAACTAGGCAACGTACAACTGGCTCTCAGGTTAACTACTTAGCCAAAATAAAAGGAAGAAAAAGATTTGCTATGACAGCAATGGAATAAAATGTAAAACAAACAAGTGAATACCATTTCTCATAAGTTTAGTGCGGAAACTTTAATCTTATATTCCGTCTAAACGTACAACTGTAAACCTCGCTTTAATAAAGTAGTCTACAGGTTGCTACTTTCAAAAATAAACTCTGTCATATGTGTAATTTAGTTTATTTTTGAATTATTCTATATATCTATTTTATAAGCTACGCGAATGCGGCTCTGATGTAGCTTATATATATATATATATATATATATATATATATATATATATATATATATATATATATATATATATATATATATATATATATATATATATATATATATATATATATATAAGTAAAATATTATAGGTTACAGAGCACAAGTATAAGTATATCTGAAAACCGAATACGAGAATTATACCAAAACAGACAGCTCATTCGATTACAGCTAGTTTCGTCTTATCTAGGAAGATTCTTCAAGCTAACTGGTTAACAAGATCACACTCAAAATATTTGTAAACTCTGTTACTTTAATATGACGCTTGATTACGTTATAGTAATATCAATCTTTCGTCTTTCTTTTTCGGGAAAGGTACTGGGATTCTAGATATTGGAGGAACATTGTACTTAGTAGCTTTATAGTCAAAGTTCATCTCTTCTTTCGGAGGTCTGTCCCTTTCATCACTTTTCTATATTTCTTGATCAAATCCACTATTTCTGAAATCTTCATCTTCTTTGTTTAGACTTTTATGTCAGTTTCTTTTTATGTCAAAATTTATGTCAGTTTCTCTAGTTTTGTTCCATCAAAGTGTAAATTGCTTCCTTCACACCTTATATATATATATATATATATATATATATATATATATATATATATATATATATATATATATATATATATATATATATATATATATATATATATATATATATATATATATATATATATATATATAACATATAATTTTTTAAATAATAATAATACTAATTTCTTTACTTAAGGTTATCTTGAATAATAGCTGGAGGGTGGTTAATGCCAACCATGTGATACATTACATTGAACAGAAATCTATCTAAACAAAACCTAGCAACTGAGAACAGAAATCTATCGAAATAAACTTAGCGAAAGAGAGCAGAGATATGTTTAAATGGAACCTAAATTTGCATTATAGCTCATACACGATCTACAGTTGCCAATAAACTTCCAAACTTTTTAACACGTTTCACTTCTTGAGCAGCCTCTGTGTCGATTTAAGCTGTATGAAGCTTCAGGTGACAGATCAATGCTTGTACGTCTTTGAGTCTTCAAGGTAAAATGTTTTATAGCAAAGATAGCACTTCCTATTCAAGTATTAAGCCAATTCGCTTCCGCACCAGCAACATATGGCGTGATGCTTATACTACATTCTCTAACATGTTGGTGGCCATTAGATGTTTTTGACTACAAGCAATACAATACGACGCTAAATGCTGTTTGGGTTTGTCTTTGTCTAGAAAACAGCAAACCTATTCCATAGTCTTGGATTTAACCAATGCAACAATACTCTCTAAATTTCCAGAGAGTAGAATTGACCTTTTGTAAGTCATAGACTATTAACATATCCCCTTGGCACAAAATCGAAATGGTATAGATCTCGTGGTCTACAAGGTAAATGTACTAATGCCTGTGGATGATTCTGACAGAGAGCTTCTTTAACATTTTAACCTCAAAATTTAATCAAATATTTAATTCACGTCAGGCAAACTTTGAGCAGCGTTAATTCAACCATTTTCCACCCAAAAGTGAAAAACATTTAACTAAATTCATCACTTTTCATGGTCCAACGTAAATGATATGGGCTTAGCCTTATTCCCACAAGAAAATCCAACCATGATGTGTGAACACCGTAAGGTGCAACCTCAATTGTATTGTGTCAAGTTACCTGAGTCCACATATGATACAGTGACATACCAAAGCAAATTATTCTTGCATTTTCCCAGCTATATTTCCTAATACGATATCAGGCCTTTAAGATCTTACACACGGGGCAGTTTCGTTCTTATAGAAGGATTGGGGTGTCACGGGGCAGTTTCGTTCTTATAGAAGGATTGGTGTGTCACGGGGCAGTTTCGTTCTTATAGAAGAATTGGTGTGTCACGGGGCAGTTTCGTTCTTATAGAAGGATTGGTGNAGGATTGGGGTGTCACGGGGCAGTTTCGTTCTTATAGAAGGATTGGTGTGTCACGGGGCAGTTTCGTTCTTATAGAAGGATTGGTGTGTCACGGGGCAGTTTCGTTCTTATAGAAGGATTGGTGTGTCACGGGGCAGTTTCGTTCTTTTAGAAGGATTGGGATTGGGGCGAAACTTGCAATGGATGTGGGGATGTCTCACCCCCAGCCTTCTGTGACCGCGTCGGCAAATCTAGACTTATTGACTTTTGTCGGTACATGACTGCATGCTTTGCGATGACGTAATCAAATGCATGTCGAAGATGCCCTTTCTTCCGTAAATGAATTCCTTAAAAATAAGAAGCTCTTGCTAAGAAAGCCCTTCGATAAATTCACCCTCCCCCCTGTCGGTAAACTTAACGTTTTATCAGTTTCTGTCGGTGAATTATTGCTTTACACCGCGGAAAAAGAGGTCACGTAACGCAAGAAGTTGTGTCCGAAAATCAGCAAATTTAGCGTAACGGAAAGTTGCGATCCACACCGTTCCTTAACATCCCCAAAAAGGACTTTTAAGAACGGCATTGAATTGGAGTTATGACAGACACTGTTGAAAAAGGCTGTCAGTTTTTTTACGTTAGTTTTACGCAGGGCCCCAAGGAACCTCTCAAAATCAAATGGACATGACACAAATTCTGACGTTTTCATATTCTGATGAGTGTCGGACGAAAAAAGCTTTTAAGTATGTCAAAAGAATGTTGCCGCTTTTTCGTGCTGTGGTAAACAAATTCTGCAGTTTACAGTACTTGCAGCACCCAATTATTTATAGTTTAAATCATTGGATGCTGCAAGTTAAACGATGAAAACGATAAGATTTGTCTGAATGTGGCACTACCAGAAATGATCAAATAAGAAAGGTTAGGAGAACTATAACCTTATTCACAATACGAAAGTTAGCCTGGTTTCGATCCGGGTTAAAGTGGTCCACATCAAAAGGGAGGTTACTTTAACCCGGGTCGAAACCAGGTGAGTTGTGCTTTCACTGTCAAAATTTAACCCGGGTTACATTAATCCGGGTTGAACCCCGGTTAAATTTCGTAGTGTAAACAGGGTTTATGTCGTTTTGGAGTTAATGAATGACTGACATTTAGAACCGATGTTTTACTAGTTCCTATCAAAAAAATTACTTACAACGACTTCGAAGCAAGCTGACTCCACATTTTGAAGTTGTTCTTCCTCATTTTATTCTTAATTCTGGAGATCCAGAGTGCAAATGAACAGAAGTTATAATGAGGTAAAAGTTTAATTAAGAAAATAAGCTAATGGGATATATTTAGATGGTTGCATAATGACAAGTTGTGGAAAGTACTGTTTTTGGAACTGCATGGAAAAATAAGTTTAGCTGTTTCTTTGCTCTTTTTCACAACAGATTAACATTTAATTTATATGTGTGGTCGCAGTCATAGCTGCAAACACTAATGGGCCAAATGGGCTCGGGCCTGGAACTCCGTAAACCTCCTAAAGTTCAGAGACTCAGATCAAGATTTTGGAAAGTTTACCAAGTAAAGTGCTAACAGAGTACTGAGTAATATTCACGTAATGGAAATGTTTTTACGATATTTTCAAGGGGCTTTGAATTCTGTTTTGGGCTTAGGGAGGTAAATGTGCCCCTACTTAAAGCCACACCCAAATGAGAGCAGGAATATTTTAAATCACGGCTGTGGCTGCTAGACTGTCTCTCCTCTGCATTGTGTGTCTTGTTGCTAATGAGATATCAAGTTCAGTGTTTTTACTGGAAATGTGCAATAAGATATGAAAGCTGTGATGTACAAGTATTTCTCTAGATATTAGTTTTCAGAAAACCCATAAATCCAAGGCAGGATTAGCCATTCCTTTCATTATGGAAACACAATCCGTTACACAATACTCTTTGTAGACGTTGTGGATTTGTTTAGAGAAGAGAACTTGTTGCCATCATATGCTATCAAAACATGTTTTGACAGACATGCTTTTTCCGCAAGGGCAAATACAAGGGCAAATTTTCTGTATTCGAGCAAGTCTTCTGATCACAGCTACATGGTTGTTTTGAAAAATATACTAAAAATAGGGCAAATTAGCCTTGGAGTTGAATTAGAAAAGTGATATTGATTCTCTTAAGAAGCTCTGTTGAATCAGAGTAGATGTCCATTTGAGGCTAGCACTCACTAACAGGGTTGGTGCTAAGGGGGCGTGTGGATGTGAAACCCCCAAGCTCGCAGATCACCAAGGTGATCAACAGATGTCAGGTTTTCAACTGCGCAACTCTGGAGACTTAGTTTAGCTAGTTTGGATTACTTGTGTCTGCAATTTGAATTTGAAATTATGACTTGCTTTTGAAACGCTATATTACTAATGTAATGTAGCATCCAAACAGCAATTTTGTTGTGACACGACTATTGTTGTATGGAAGTGAGACCTGGACCTTAAGCAGGACAGACATCAGGAAGAACATGGTGTCTGAGGAGAATGGAAAAAATGAAATGGACGGAAAAGATAACCAATGAAGGAGTACTGAATAAGACAATTAAAAAAAGCAGCATCATGTCAGACATTTTGAAAAGACAAGTTTCTTTTTTTGTGCAGATAATGAGGAAAGATAAACTAGAATACTTTGCAGTTTCCGGTAAAGTTGTGGGAAAGAGAGCACGAGGTAGGAGAGTACTATTTACAGACTAAGTTGTACAGTTGACAAACGAAATGTGAAAACACAATAGAGCGATTTAGAAAAGCAACAAGAAGAGAACTCATTGCTGCCAACGTCTTCTGACGCAGCACTTGAAGAAGAAGTATCTGCAAAAGTTTTCAACATGGGAACCAGGGACGAAACTTAAGGGGTATGGGGGTGAGTCACCCCCGAACCTTGAAAATTTGCCGTTTTGCAGCTCAAAAACGGTAGTACAATGTCCTTTTGCAGGGCAATTTACTGGACCCATTGGTAACTGCTGTTGCTTAAAAAAAACAAAAAAGTCAAAGACAAAAAGTGTTCGTAGGGCAGCTTCTGACACTCCCAAAAGCTTATTGAAGTAACGTCCCTGGTGGGAGCCTGGGACCTAATTTCCCCCCACATAAACTTCCCTGGCACAGTCTGCTAAGATTTAACTTCACATTGCACAAGCTTTATATAAAAATGTTGGACTACAACCAGTGGTGATTTCTAAAAATTTTAACAAGGGGGGCTCTGCGCACAACCACGCCCATAGTTTGGGTGTGGCCCAGCTACAACCACGCCCATATTTGCAAAGATTGAAACATGATAATTTAGTTTAACACTGATATAGTATAGTCAACAATTAGAAATGCCTCAATAACCGTATAGCAGTGCACAGTTGATCATAGCACTTTGGAAGCAAGGCCAATAAACTCTGAAAAGCCAAGCCAATGCAAGAGTTTTAGGGGGGCTGAGCCCCCCAAAATGATGAGAAATTTTAACAAGGGGGCTCCGCCCCCCTGAGCCCCCTAGAAATCACCCCTGACTACAACAAGAAACACATTGAGAATTGACAGAGAGCCAGAAAAGCAGTAGGACCATTCCACATATTCCGGACGGGACACAAAGACTTCTTTCGCTTGCTACGTGAAAGTGGGATACTATTTTGAATGATTGATATATGCTGGTTGTTGGTTAATGGTAAATAAAGGATATTGTAATATACTAAAAAGGAGCTGATCAAGAGGTGATGTGTTGTTATTCAAATCAAATCAAATCAAATCAAACTTTTTTACTTTTTGTTTGTTCTTTTTCTAGTTAAAAACTAATTTACACCAACTAGTTACATACATACATAACTTTTATAATATTCCGCTAGAAAAGTAAGGTACTGACTAACAATAAATGCTCATTATGTGCAGATATGGCACGTAAATTCTTTCCACCCCAGTTTCGTATTTTAAAAAAATATTACTTGTGGAAGTTGCTGGTTTTATTTCAGAACATAGTGCATTCTACAAGAGACTTCCTCCAAATGATAGGGCACTTATTCCATAGCACTGAGAATTCACGGAAGGGATTATACATAATTCATTACTACGAAGATTTTAGGGAACATCTTTTTTGCAAAAAATTCCCATATGTATTCAGGGTTTAGGTGGTTGATTATTTTACATATCTCAACCATAAGTATTTGCAGGGTCTTTTTATGTGTTGTCTTTCATTTGCACTTATCTAAAAGTTTTTCAAACGTATATTCATGGTCTCCATATAAGGCTCTTAGTGCCCGTTTATGAGTCCTATTAATTTCATTATCTGCCCCTTTGCTACAAAATAGCCAAATTAGAGGGCAATATGAAGAATTGGACATTACCACAGAGTTTAAGAATAACTTTTGTTCCCCTAAAAACGGATGTAAACTTCCAAATGCATGAACCTTTTGATTGACCTTACTGCATAATTCTTTAATATGAGCTTAAAAGTTAAGCGAGTTATTATGATTAACCCCTAGAAGCTCTACCTGCCTGCTTGATGGAATTAAGAACCCGTTGATATAAAGACAGAGTTTACTTATGTCCTTTCGTCCCAAAAACATTAATTGAAATTTTGAGGGATTGGCTTCCATGCCGATGTTTGTAAACGATTGCCACATTGTATGCAGGCCACTCTCTAATCATATTCAAAATAAATGTGTTCCGGACGGGACATTTTATGGAATGGCCCATTACAACTTTCTGAACAGGTCTATACTATATTCTAAACATTCTAGTCTATTTGAGCTAGCCTCACAATAAAATCGAGGCCATTAACGAAGGTAGACGTTCTTAAAATTTTCCATTACATACTTTCAAAATCCCAAACATAAAAGAGAAAAGACAGCATGATTAGGTTTAAATGCAAGCGTCCTTATTAAATGTCTTTAGAGTTTACTTATCTAATTATGCTTTTCTTTTGCTTACAAATCGTCCCATAATGCGCATAGATAAAGCCGATTAGGCCACAATCGCCGCCGTTGTGGTACAAACTTTGCTTTTGTATTTAAAAGTGGTATTTTGCGATTGCTAAGCAACACCATATTTCATATGCAGTCCAAACATAAAACCTTTGTTGGGTCAAATTCGGATAGCGATTGGGAAATGCTAAAGAGCTCCGTTCCGAAAGGGGTTGTGAAGAGTTTCACATCCCCCAAGACAGAGTTGCATGCATTATTTTCCTGCATTGTCATCTTATAAGTGTATTGTTCACCATATATAGTAAATTCGTAGCTGAATTCAAGTATAAAGTCAATAGAACAAGATTTCTGTCAAAAATGACCAAATTCGCTGTTTCTGTTTGCACATTTTTACCACTTTGCATTGAAAGACCCCATGAAGAAGAATTAGTTGATGCAGAGTTATGGAAAGCTGGGAGCTGCGCCCACTTGGTCAGTAAGATGTAAGCTCTACATCCTCCAAGAAGAAGTTTCTTGGGATAGCCCTGGTTAGACAAAAGCACCCGCGCTCTTTGTGGTTTGCCTATTTTTTGTGGGAATCAGGACAAAGAAAGCCTAATAAAAACATCAGTGAAAGAAATAGGTCAAATAAGACAAATAATGTTCTCGCAAAATTTATTTCTGCTTTATGTAGATAAGTGCTGGATCATTAAGCAAGGAAATTTATGTTGTGCCTCTGGTCAAATGACATGCAAATACGATATTCGAACAAATCTGATCTTCGAGTAACTCTGATGTTCGAGCATAATTGATATTCGAACAAATGCGATATTCGAACAAATGTGATATTCGAACAAATGTGATATTTGAACAAATCTGATATTCGAAAAAATTGATATTCGAAAAAATTGATAGTCGAGGAAATCTGCTCATTCAAATTGTATTGATTAGTTGAATCATGCTTTCAGTGAGTTCTCCACTCCAAATAATTATCCATCTTGTCCATAGAACTACTTGAAGAGCATATATAGTCCATTACTTCCATTTAAATGTGCATATTGTTTTGGCATTGCGAATGTAGTTACGCATCTACACCAGTGTCAGAAAGCTATCCAGCACAATGAATAGGTAGCAGCCAACAGTCAGAAGAAATTTCACTTCGCTGGCATTTGGATCTTGAATGATATTCCAAGAAAGTAGCATAAATGCTATTATGAAGTCTCTTTGAAACTCATCTAGGCCCATCTAAAAAGATATTCAATGGGTGTTGAAAAGTAATTTAAGCCCGTTAAAAACGACTCCCTGAAAGATCGTTTTATTGAATTTAGCTTTCTGTTGGTTGGTTCCCATATAATTAAAGGTAAATTTTGCTGAACAGCCATCTTTGCAAACATATTGTCATAATTATTGTAAGAGCTGGGTTCAGACTCTCAGGTTATTTACGTGACAGTGACAACAGGATTAGAAAAGGAATGAACCAATGATGTTGAACTTATGAAATATAGTTGAGAATTTATGACTTTTTAATTAATTGTCTAGGAAATTACACTGAAAAAGTCTACATCAAGTTTCTTGTTCATTCTAGCAGAAGCTTGTGGTGCCATAATCTTAAAGTACTCAAACGCCCATAATTAAATACGAGCCGAATAGTTAAACAATGGAGTTAATAGTTGAAGGAAACAATGAAAAGTCAAAATAAATTGGAAAGTGGTTTGAGTATTTAAAGGCTAGTAGGGGTCAGATTCACTCACAAAAATTATAACATTGATGTCTAGAATGTCCCAAGGAGAATATTTGTGTTCATGTTGAGTGCATTTTCCGAAGAAGAATGTACGCAATAAATACTTGCTTTGATTTCTTTCAAATTCTCAGTTCCTTTAAATATTTAAATGTATAATCATCTCATAAAATATTTAAATATTTTAAATTGCTCATCACAACCAGAAATCCAAGGCCCGATGTGAATATTCAGGAGCAGGTACTGCCTTTGTTCAGTATTTCGATTACTAGGAATGCAAGCTAGCTAAAAGAGGCTTTTCATTATCCTTCTTCTGCTCAAAGCTTTGCTAAAGAAAGAATGAGTGGAAGCAAGTGGAGAAGAATGGGTCAGATGACAGTCTTTGTGGAGCTAGGGGCAGGTGACAACCAAGCACGGCGTCACTGGGGGCTTCAACCCCCACTTGTTGCCAGCCAGCGATTTCGAAAAGACAAAGTTTTAGAACTAACAGTGTTATTAACTTCCCAGCCCCCAACTTTGTACTTGGCGTCGCTGTGCTGAAAAAAGCATCCTACTGAAGAATCCTAATTCTATGAGCACAAATTACAAACTGAAAATTCAGAACACTG
>OLMO02000231.1:24020496-24031075 GCA_900291935.2 Cassiopea xamachana
AACATCTGAAAAAGTTCATAAATACTCAAATCATATAAACAATTACATCAAACAAAAGAGATATAATTTTCAAGCAAAATAGTTCCATCAAAGAATTCGTGCAATGCCGTACTCCAGTTGCATAGCATACTAATTCTTGTTGATTTGAAAACAGCTTTTATATAATTATGTTATAATCCACTATAGAAACTTCACGAACCGAAAATTTAGCGATCAGCTTTGGTGTTTGAATTTACAATCAACTTTATGAATTTCTGAAAATACTTCACTTTCTGTACCAAGCAAAAGGTTTGGGAGCAACCTTGGCTGGACTCTCACAATCCTCCATGCATTTGATATCGTTCTTTATTTCTAAAATGTTTCACCTTTGTTTACTTTTCTCCAATAAATTTTGTAACGAATTGGCAATCTTGAATTTTTCACAGCTCAGAGTATTTTAAGTAGATTTTGATGGCTTGTCTGTGAATCAACCTGCCTGTAGGGAGTATTGTATTTGCCTACAGAGATTTCATCAATAGTGAAACAGTCGCTATAATTGATACTGTTCACTACTTACAACTTTGGCAACGAGTCTGGAGAAGGATGCGATAGAGCTTCGGGTCAATGAGGCATCGATTGTGGTTCACACTTCAGCTGCTTAACTTGAAAATATTCCTCATCGTTGTGTGAAGCATTAATTATTAATTAAAATTTTACTCATTTTGTTTTGGGAAATTCATCCCCTCTACGATTACCACAACAAAGGAACAACAACGCAAGCATTCTTCCATGCCACTTTAATACAATCCAACGTCCAGTATCTTCTTACCTCTGTTATGAGATATACATTCCTTTTACAAGAAAGTAGGTTTCGACTTCTCAAAAAGGTAAAAAGGTTTAGTACAGGCTGGCTGATTCCTAGAGAAGTCGAAAATCTACTTCCCTTTCTCTGAATTCACGACCGTTCACATGACAAGATCTTAATACCCACAGAGTCCTTTTTACTTTTCCGCTTCATATTTCAAAATTTGCACTTATTCAGTCACTTATGTGCAGCTAATTCCACTTCTTTGTTGAAAGAACTTTATACATGTTGTCCTCTTACTCAAGAATTTTTTAAAAATAAACCATAATTACTTTTAAAGCAATTCCTGAGTAAAAGGAGAAACATCACGTAAATAAAGGGGGGCACTGGAGAGCTATTCACGGCCACGATGACTCTTGTCCACTAAAGCAACGGCAAAGATATTTTGTACCCCTCCGGGTCAATACCTCCAGCCATGTGATTGTTTCTTACAGAAATATAGCTACTATGAGATAGTATAATATAATGTAATATGATGCAATATGACATAATATAATATAGTATAGTATAATATAATACAACATAATGTAATATAATATGCTATAATATAATATATAGGTTTCATTATAATAAACTCTATTTGCAGTTGGTTAGAAAATGGCTAAAGCTAATAGAGGGCAACTCTACCCTATTTATTGTATCTAAAGTTCACGAAATAAAGACGCGACAATTACACTTTTTTAAGTAGGACATAGGTCACTCAGAAAGTTCACGTGCAAATGCACTCGTGTTATAGACTTCCTGACTTATAACTTTTTGTTTAAACTTCCTATAATTCAATGTTACAATTACAATTATGCACCTCTCTAATAATAGGTAGTGCACAATTGGCTTGTCTGCTAGCACAGCCTAACAGCGAAATAAGAGTTATAACTAAGATTAAAAACGAATAAGAGTAAAAGTAAAGAAGTAAATGTTAGATTATTAAAAGTTAAGTAACTCAGGAGATAACCATTGCTTATTCCACCTACAATAAATATAGTATGTAGTAGTTTTTCTTTTCAAACTTTAATTTCATTCTCACATAGCTAAAATACAATTATACGTCTCTCCAAAACTAAGCAACGTATAACTGGCTGTCAGGTTAACTACTTAACCAAAACAAAAGGAAGAAAAAAGATTTACTGTGACATCAATGGAATAAAATGTAAAACAAAAAAGTCAATACCATTTCTCATAAGTTTAATGTAGAAACTTTAATCTTATATTCCTTCTAAACGTAGAACTGTAAACCTAGCTTTAATAAAGTAGTCTACATGCTGCTACTTTCAAAAATAAACTTTGTCTTATGTGTAATTTAGTTTTTTTTTTAATTATTCTATATAATCTATTTTATAAGCTACGCGAATGCGGCTCTGATTTAGCTTATATATATATATATATATATATATAAAATTAAAATGTTATAAGTTACAGAGCACAAGTATAAGTATATCTGAAAACCGAATATGAGAATTATACATTATACCAAAAGAGACAGCTCATTCGATTACAGCTAGTTTCGTCTTATCTAGGAAGACTCTTCAAGCTGACTGGTTAACAAGATCACACTCGAAATATTTATAAACTCTGTTACTTTCATATGACGTTTGATTACGTTATAGTAATATCAATCTTTCGTCTTGCTTTTTCGGGAAAGGTACTGGGATTTTAGATGTTGGAGGAACATTGTATTTAGTAGAATTTTCATCGACAATTTTGATAGCTATAGATTTGTAGTGATAGTTAATTTCTTCTTTCGGAGGTCTGTCCCTTTCATCACTTTTCGATATTTCTTGATCAAATCCACTATTTCTGAAATCTTCATCTTGTTTGTTTAGACTCTCCAAAATTTATCTCAGTTTCTCTAGTTTTGTTCCATCAAAGTGTAAATTGCCTTCTTCACACCTGATATATATATATATATATGAAACATATAATTTTTTTGATAATAATGATAATACAAAATTTCTTTATTTAAGGTTAGCTTGAATTATAGCTGGAGGGTGGTTAATGCCAACCATTTGATACATTACATTACATTGAACAGAAATCTATCTAAATAAACTTAGCAAACGAGAGCAGAGTTATGTTTAAATGAAACTTAAATCTACATTAAAGCTCATACACGATCTACAGTTGCATATAAACTTCCAAACTTTTTAATACGTCACTTCATGAGCAGCCTCTGTGTCGATTTAAGCTGTATGAGGCTTCAGGTAACAGATCAATGCTTGCACGTCTTTGAGTCATCAAGGTAAAATGTTTTGTAACAAAGATAGCACTTCCTATTCAAGAATTTCCGCACCAGCAACATATGGTGTGATGCTTATACTACACTATCCAGCATGTTGGTGGCCATTCGATGTTTTTGACTACAAGCAATACAATACGACGCTAAATGCTGTTTGGGTTTGTCTTTTTCTAGAAAACAGCAAAACCTATTCCATAGTCTTGGATTTAACCTAAGCAACAATACTCTCTTAATTTCGAGAGAGCGGAATTGACATTTTGTAAGTCATAGACTATTAACATATCCCCTTGGCACAAAATCGAAATGGTATAGATCTCGTGGTCTACAAGGTAAATGTACTAATGCCTGTGGATGATTCTGACGGAGAGCTTCTTTAACATTTTAACCTCAAAATTAGATCAAATATTTAATTCACGTCAGGCAAACTTTGAGCAGCGTTAATTCAACCATATTCCACCCAAAAGTGAAAAACATTTAACTAAATTCATCACTTTTCATGGTCCAACGTAAATGATATGGGCTTAGCCTTATTCCCACAAGAAAATCCAACCATGATGTGTGAACACCGTAAGGTGCAACCTCAATTGTATTGTGTCAAGTTACCTGAGTCCACATATGATACAGTGACATACCAAGCAAATTATTCTTGCATTTTCCCAGCTATATTTCCTAATACGATATCAGGCCTTTAAGATCTTACACACGGGGCAGTTTCGTTCTTATAGAAGGATTGGGGTGTCACGGGGCAGTTTCGTTCTTATAGAAGGATTGGGGTGTCACGGGGCAGTGTCGTTCTTTTAGAAGGATTGGGATTGGGGCGAAACTTGCAATGGATGTGGGGATGTCTCACCCCCAGCCTTCTGTGACCGCGTCGGCAAATCTAGACTTATTGACTTTCGTCGGTACATGACTGCTTGCTTTGCGATGACGTAATCAAATGCGTATCGAAAATGCCCTTTCTTCCGTAAATGAATTCCTTAAAAATAAGAAGCTCTTGCTAAGAAAGCCCTTCGATAAATTCACCCTCCCCCCTGTCGGTAAACTTAACGTTTTATCAGTTTCTGTCGGTGAATTATTGCTTTACACCGCGGAAAAAGAGGTCACGTGACGCAAGAAGGTGTGTCCAAAAATCACCAAATTTAGCGTAACGGAAAGTTGCGATCCACACCGTTCCTTAACATCCCCAAAAAGGACTTTTAAGAACGGCACTGAATTAGAGTTATGACAGACACTGTTGAAAAAGGCTGTCAGTTTTTTTACGTTAGTTTTACGCAGGGCCCCAAGGAACCTCTCAAAATCAAATGGACATGACACAAAGTCTGACGTTTTCATATTCTGATGAGTGTCGGACGAAAAAAGCTTTTAAGTATGTCAAAACAATGTTGCCGCTTTTCGTGCTGTGGTAAACAAATTCTGCAGTTTACAGTACTTGCAGCACCCAATTATTTATAGTTTAAATCATTGGATGCTGCAAGTTAAACGATGAAAACGATAAGATTTTTCTGAATATGGCACTACCAGAAATGATCAAATAAGAAAGGTTAGGAGAACTATAACCTTGTTCACAATACGAAAGTTAGCCTGGTTTCGATCCGGGTTAAAGTAGTCCACATCAAAAGGGAGGTTACTTTAACCCGGGTCGAAACCAGGTTAGTTGTGCTTTCACTGTCAAAATTTAACCCGGGTTACATTAATCCGGGTTGAACCCCGGTTAAATTTCGTAGTGTAAACAGGGTTTATCTCGTTTTGAAGTTAATGAAAGCCTGACATTTAGAAACGATGTTTTACTAAATCCTATCAAAAAAATTACTTACAACGACTTCGAAGCAAGCTGACTCCACATTTTGAAGTTGTTTTTCCTCATTTTATTCTTAATTGCATATGAACAGGAGTTATAATGAGGTAAAAGTTTAATTAAGAAAATAAGCTAATGGGATATATTTAGGTGGTTGCATAATGACAAGTTGTGGAAAGTACTGTTTTTGGAACTGCATGGAAAAACAAGTTTAGCTGTTTCTTTGCTCTTTTTCACAACAGATTAACATTTAATTTATATGTGTGGTCGCAGTCATAGCTGCAAACACTAATGGACCAAATGAGCTCGGGCCTGGAACTCCGTAAACCTCCTAAAGTTCAGAGACTCAGATCAAGATTTTGGAAAGTTTACCAAGTAAAGTGCTAACAGAGTACTGAGTAATATTCACGTAATGGAAATGTTGTTACGATATTTTCAAGGGGCTTTGAATTCTGTTTTGGGCTTAGGGAGGTAAATGTGCCCCTACTTAAAGCCACACCCAAATGAGAGCAGGAATATTTTAAATCAAGGCTGTGGCTGCTAGACTGTCTCTCCTCTGCACTGTGTGTCTTGTTGCTAATGAGATATCAAGTTCAGTGTTTTTACTGGAAATGTGCGATGAGATATGAAAGCTGTGATGTACAAGTATTTCTCTAGAT
The DNA here is from genome assembly GCA_900291935.2 of Cassiopea xamachana. Lineage (NCBI taxonomy): Eukaryota > Metazoa > Cnidaria > Scyphozoa > Rhizostomeae > Cassiopeidae > Cassiopea > Cassiopea xamachana. The sequence continues at coordinate 24,026,028 of OLMO02000231.1, forward strand.
ATTAGTTTTCAGAAAACCCATAAATCCAAGGCAGGATTAGCCATTCCTTTCATTATGGAAACACAATCCGTTACACAATACTCTTTGTAGACGTTGTGGATTTGTTTAGAGAAGAAAACTTGTTGCCATCATATGCTATCAAAACATGTTTTAACAGACATGGTTTTCCGCAAGGGCAAATACAAGGGCAAATTTTCTGTATTCGAGCAAGTCTTCTGATCACAGCTACATGGTTGTTTTGAAAAATATACTAAAAATAGGGCAAATTAGCCTTGGAGTTGAATTAGAAAAGTGATGATGATTCTCTTAAGAAGCTCTGTTGAATCAGAGTAGATGTCCATTTGAGGCTAGCACTCACTAACAGGGTTGGTGCTAAGGGGCGCGTGTGGATGTGAAACCCCCAAGCTCGCAGATCACCAAGGTGATCAACAGATGTCAGGTTTTCAACTGCACAACTCTGGAGACTTAGTTTAGATAGTTTGGATTACTTGTGTCTGCAATTTGAATTTGAAATTATGACTTGCTTTTGAAACGCTATATTACTAATGTAATGTAGCATCCAAACAGCAATTTTGGTGTGACACGACTATTGTTGTATGGAAGTGAGACCTGGACCTTAAGCAGGACAGACATCAGGAAGAGCATGGTGTCTGAGGAGAATGGAAAAAATGAAATGGACGGAAAAGATAACCAATGAAGGAGTACTGAATAAGACAATATAAAAAAGCAGCATCATGTCAGACATTTTGAAAAGACAAGTTTCTTTTTTTGTGCAGATAATGAGGAAAGATAAACTAGAATACTTTGCAGTTTCCGGTAAAGTTGTGGGAAAGAGAGCACGAGGTAGGAGAGTACTATTTACAGACCAAGTTGCACAGTTGACAAACGAAATGTGAAAACACAATAGAGCGATTTAGAAAAGCAACAAGAAGAGAACTCATTGCTGCCAACTTCTTTTGACGCAGCACTTGAAGAAGAAGTATCTGCTAAAGTTTTCAACATGGGAACCAGGGACGAAATTTAAGGGGTATGGGGGTGAGTCACCCCCGAACCTTGAAAATTTGCCGTTTTGCAGCTCAAAAACGATAGTACAATGTCCTTTTGCAGGGCAATTTACTGGACCCATTGGTAACTGCTGTTGCTTAAAAAAAACAAAAAAGTCAAATACAAAAAGTGTTCGTAGGGCAGCTTCTGACACTCCCAAAAGCTTATTGAAGTTAAGTCCCTGGTGGGAGCCTGGGACCTAATTTCCCCCACATAAACTTCCCTGGCACAGTCTCCCAAGATTTAACTTCACATTGCACAAGCTTTATATAAAAATGTTGGACTACAACAAGAAATACATTGAGAATTGATAGAGAGCCAGAAAAGCAGTAGGACCATTCCACATATTCCGGACGGGACACAAAGACTTCTTTCGCTTGCTACGTGAAAGTGGGATACTATTTTGAATGATTGATATATGCTGGTTGTTGGTTAATGGCAAATAAAGGATATTGTAATATACTAAAAAGGAGCTGATCAAGAGGTGATGTGTTGTTATTCAAATCAAATCAAATCAAACTTTTTTACTTTTTGTTTGTTCTTTTTCTAGTTAAAAACTAATTTACACCAACTATTTACGTACATACATAACTTTTATAATATTCCGCTAGAAAAGTAAGTTACTGACTAACAATAAATGCTCATTATGTGCAGATATGGCACGTAAAATTCTTTCCACCTCAGTTTCGTATTGTTTAAAAATATCACTTGTGGAAGTTGCTGGTTTTATTTCATCACATAGTGCATTACACAAAATACTTCCTCCAAATGATAGGGAACTTAGTCCACCGCGCTGAGAATTCACGGAAGGGATTATACATAATTCAATACTACAAAGATTGTAGGGAACATCTTTTTTGTAAAGAATTCCCACCTGTATTCAGGGTTTAGGTGGTTGATTATTTTACATATCTCAACCATAAGTATTTGCAGGGTCATTTTATGTATTGTCTTTCATTTGTCCTTATCTAAAAGTTTTTGAAACGTATATTCATAGTCTCCAAATAAGGCTCTTAGTACCCGTTATGAATCCTATTAATTTCATTATCAGCCCCTTTGCCAGAAAATAGTCAAATTAGAGGGTAATGTGAAAAATTGGACATTACCACAGAGTTTAATAATAACTTTTGTTCCCCTAAAAACGGCCATAATCTTGCAAATACATGAACCTTTTGATTGACCTTACTGCATAATTCTTTAATATGAGCTTAAAAGTTAAGCGAGTTATCAAGATTAACCCCTAGAAGCTCTACCTGCCTGCTTGATGGAATTAAGAACCCGTTGATATTAAGGCAGAGTTTACTTATGTCCTTTCGTCCCAAAAACTTTATTTGAAATTTTGAGGGATTGGCTTTCATGCTGATGTTTGTAAACGATTACCACATTGTATGCAGGCCACTCTCTAATCATATTCAAAATAAATGTTTTCCGGACCGGACACTTTATGGAATGGCCCAGTACAACTTTCTGAACAGGTCTATACTACATTACAAACTTTCTAGTCTATTTGAGCTAGCCTCACAATAAAATCGAGGCCAGTAACGAAGGTAGAAGTCCTATATTGTTCCATTACATACTTCCAAAATCCCAAACATAAAGAGAAAAGACAGCATGATTAGGTTTAAATGCAAGCGTCCTTATTAAATGTCTTTAGAGTTTACTTATCTAATTATGCTTTTCTTTTGCTTACAAATCGTCCCATAATGCGCATAGATAAAGCCGATTAGGTCACAATCGCCGCCGTTGTGGTACAAACTTTGCTTTTGTATTTAAAAGTGGTATTTTGCGATTGCTAAGCAACACCATATTTCATATGCAGTCCAAACATAAAACCTTTGTTGGGTCAAATTCGGATAGCGATTGGGAAATGCTAAAGAGCTCCGTTCCGAAAGGGGTTGTGAAGAGTTTCACATCCCCCAAGACAGAGTTGCATGCATTGTCTTCCTGCAATGTCATCGTATAAGTTTATTGTTCACCATATATAGTAAATTCGTAGCTGAATTCAAGTATAAAGTCAATAGAACAAGATTTCTGTCAAAAATGACCACATTCGCAGTTTCTGTCTGCAAATTTTTATCACTTTGCATTGAAAGAACCCAAGAAGAAGAATTAGTTAATGCAGAGTTATGGAATGCTGGGAGCTGCGCCCACTTGGTCAGTAAGTTGTAAGCTCCTCACCCTCCAAGAAGAGGTTTCTTGGGATAGCCCTGGTTAGACAAAAGCATTTGCGCACTTTGTAATTTGCCTATTTTTTGTGGGAATCAGGACAAAGAAAGCCTAATAAAAACATCAGTGAAAAAGATAGGTCAAATAAGACAAATAATGTTCTCGCAAAATTTATTTCTGCTTTATGTAGATACGTGCTGGATCATTAAGCAAGGAAATTTATGTTGTTGCTTTTAGTGCTTCTGGTCAAATGACATGCAAATACGATATTCGAACAAATCTGATCTTCGAGTAACTCTGATATTCGAGCATAATTGATATTCGAACAAATGTGACATTCGAACAAATGTGATATTTGAACAAATCTGATATTTGAACAAATCTGATATTCGAAAAAATTGATATTCGAGGAAATCTGCTCATTCAAATTGTATTGATTAGTTGAATCATGCTTTCAGTGAGTTCTCCACTCCAAATAATTATCCATCTTGTCCATAGAACTACTTGAAGAGCGTATATAGTCCATTACTTCCATTTAAATGTGCATAATGTTTTGGCATTGCGAATGAAGTTACGCATCTACACCAGTGTCAGAATGCTATCCAGCACAATGAATAGGTAGCAGCCAACAGTCAGAAGAAATTTCACTTCGCTAGCATTTGGATCTTGAATGATATTCCAAGAAAAGTAGCATAAATGCTATCATGAAGTCTCTTTGAAACTCATATAGGCCCATCTAAAAAGATATTCAATGGGTGTTGAAAGGTAATTTAAGCCCCTTTAAAAATGACTCCCTGGAAGATCGTTTTATTGAATTTAGCTTTCTGTTGGTTGGTTCCCATATAATTAAAGGTAGATTTTACTGAAAAGCCATCTTTGCAAACATATTGTCATAATTATTGTAAGACCTGGGTTCAGACTCTCAAGTTATTTACGTGACAGTGACACCAGGATTAGAAAAGGAATGAACCAATGACGTTGAACTTATGAAATATATTTGAGAATTTATGACTTTTTAATTAATTGTCTAGGAAATTACACTGAAAAAGTCTACGTCAAGTTTCTTGTTCATTCTAGCAGAAGCTTTTGGTCCCATAATCTTAAAGTACTCAAACGCCCATAATTAAATACGAGCCGAATAGTTAAACAATGGAGTTAATAGTTGAAGGAAACAATGAAAAGTCAAAATAAATTGGAAAGTGGTTTGAGTATTTAAAGGCTAGTAGGGGTCAGATCCACTCACAAAAATTATAACATTGATGTCTAGAATGTCCAAAGGAGAATATTTGTGTTCATGTTGAGTGCATTTTCCGAAGAAGAATGTACGCAATAAATACTTGCTTTGATTTCTTTCAAATTCTCAGTTCCTTTAAATATTTAAATATATAATCATCTCATAAAATATTTAAATATTTTAAATTGCTCATCACAACCAGAAATCCAAGGCCCGATGTGAATATTCAGGAGCAGGTACTGCCTTTGTTCAGTATTTCGATTACTAGGAATACAAGCTAGCTAAAAGAGGCTTTTCATTATCCTTCTTCTGCTCAAAGCTTTGCTAAAGAAAGAATGAGTGGAAGCAAGTGGGGAAGAATGGGTCAGATGACAGTCTTTGTGGAGCTAGGGGCAGGTGACAACCAAGCACGGCGTCACTGGGGACTTCAACCCCCACTTGTTGCCAGCCAGCGATTTCGAAAAGACAAAGTTTTAGAACTAACAGTGTTATTAACTTCCCAGCCCCCAACTTTGTAATTGGCGTCGCTGTGCTGAAAAAAGCATCCTACTGAAGAATCCTAATTCTATGAGCACAAATTACAAACTGAAAATTCAGAACACTG